>JAGDYQ010000126.1:1839385-2025991 GCA_021962125.1 Bulinus truncatus
TCATATGCCCAGTGACATATATATATATATAAAGAGAGAGAGAGAGAGAGATAGATAGATATATTAGATCGATTAGATATATAGATAGATAGATAGATAGATAGATAGATAGATAGATAGATAGATAGATAGATAGATAGATAGATAGATAGATAGATAGATAGATAGATAGATAGATAGATATACCATAATATATTCTGATTATTTTCAGTTTTCTTGTATACAGTTAGATGTGAAAAATTACACAGAATCTGTACAGTCTGACTTATTAGGACCCGATGTTTTTATCTTCAGGGCCTAAGGCTATGACCCTGTGAATTATAAAATTCTTTTTAGTGTTTGTCGCGACTGCGTACTATAAAAAAACACATTCGTACATACATTCTGTAGTGGTTATCTTCTGTTGTTGTGGGAGTCAGTTGAATCGTGTGCGGCGTAGCGTCATTATAATAAATTATATAATTCACACACGGATTATGAATGATTAGGCCTTAAATGATCATTGTGAGACTTTACATGATGTTACAGTGATCCAGCTCAACCAATGAAATAAAGGAACGTTAAATCGAATAAAAAACTAAGACTTTTTCCTCGAAAGTCATCTCTCTACTGTACTAAAATTAAAACCGATTTCTCCACAAAACTTACAACTCAAAACTGATGACGATATACATCTGATTATGACATCTCAATTCTCTCATCTGATTGGAACGCCATTCAAAACATTGCACGTTCAATATCAAGGATTATTCCATTTCTTATTCATCTTGGGTTATTCCATTAAGAGGGATACTGAATTAACGAATGCGCACCAACATGTGCACTACACATGAATGTGTTGATTGCCGTCTTTTAAGTAAATCTGCATAAAATCAGTTTGAAGTTAAAACTTGAACACAGAATACTTATTGAACAAAATGCACACTTATTTCTTTTTTTTTTTTTAATGTCTTCACTCGACTTATAATTGTGTGTATATTCACTAAAAACAAAAACAGGCTACTATTGTTGGTACAAAATAAAAATACGTAATTGTTGAATGCAATATATGTATTTGTTGAATGTAAAAAATATACGTATTTGTAGAATGTAATGTATTTGTTGAAAGTATGAAAAAATACATATTTGTTGAATGTATTGTATGTATTTGTTGAATGTAAAAAAAAATATACGTATTTTTAAACAGTAATTTACGTGATTGTTGAATTTAATACGTAATTGTTCAATTTGTATAGCAAACTAAAAGTGAATACTGTTTCAAAGTAAGATGAACAATACACATTTAAGTATTGCATCAAATTAATCACAATCAACAACTATGTCAATACAACAAAATATGTGGCTGTTATATAATGAATATCTTTGTATTAATTTTTAAACTAATAGAGGATACCATACCTTTCCCACTCTCTGTTTTTTTCTTGTGAGACGTTCGCTCTGAGTCAACTGAGAGATCGCTGGAGGGAGGAGAGATGCTTTCAAAAAATGACGACACCAGTTCTATGTAATAGGACTTATTTGGCAATCAAGCGATTAGGGTTTCTATTTTAAAAACTTTTTAAGATGCAACCTGGCACAGCGGGTTCTCGACCGATGGTAAGCGTACACCCCGTGGGGGTATGGGAAAGTTTATGCAGGGGGGCACGCAGACACATATAGTTGTATAATGAAAATAGGTGAATTTATCTGCGAAAATACGTGTGAGGGGTACCGGCGGACATATTATCGCAATTTTCGGGGCACATTCGCGGGAAAAGCCTGAGAACCGCTTGTCTAGAACATTCCAAGTACATGTATGGCTGAGTAATTTACATGTTAATTATGCACGATGAAAAGAAAAAAAAAGAATTAGATAGTAAGTCTTTTGAACATGAAGTACCTCCCCCCCTCTCTTTCTCTTTCCCTCATGTGCGTTTAATTGATAAACCGAGACGCAACACACACAGGCCAGGGGCCAATAAAAAATTGAAGACAGTCATACTGACTGAAATACCAATGTTATTATTAGTGATAGGAAGAGGATGATGATGCCAAAAGTTTAACAATGTCGATTAATTAACAATTCTTCTCTAAACTATCGATTCCTAATCGATTGGCATACTTTATTATGGAAAGTTCAAAGGTAGGTTAGATTTGAGTTCAATAAATCGAATAAAAAAAAACTGGGGTTAAAATAGTTGAAATTCTGATCGCCGCTAATAGCGAACACATAACAAGGTTACAGGTCTTGCTGACTTTACTCTTTGGTATAAAGCTGGATAGAGGGAGGGATCCTCATATTAATGGATACATGGGCGGCACATGTGCGATTCTTAGAGGGGGGGGTGTTGGTGGGGGGCACGCACATGTGAGATAGTTGGGGCGTATTTTAACAATAAGAGCCCTATAAACTATTGTTGATAGAAAACTGTAATTTTACGGGATCTCTTTAGCAATGGAGGGCCCCCAGGTGGTTGTTTTACAGGGCCCCTTTTAGCAAAATGTTAATTTTTTTTTGCCCCCACCTTAAAAAAAAAAGTAAAATCCTGAAGGGAGGCACATTAGTTGTCTCAGTGCATCGACTGCTCAATACCCTCAGCACAAGAGTGCACATTAGTTGTCTCAGTGCATCGACTGCTCAATACCCTCAGCACAAGAGTGCACATTAGTTGTCTCAGTGCATCGACTGCTCAATACCCTCAGCACAAGAGTGCACATTAGTTGTCTCAGTCAGGCCCGTAGCGTGTGGTGGGGGTGGGCCGGGCTCCCTGCGTTTTGTCTGACCCCCCTCTTCTTGTTTGCTCTACTTAGTAACATTTATTTCCTGCCCCCCCTCCCTGCTATAGGCCTGGCCCCTGCTGTAGAATGCTTGGCTGGCCTCTGCTGTAGAATTTTCACGCTACGGGGCTGGTCTCAGTGTATAGACAGATGTAGTTTCCCGCCATGTGAAAAGATGTCATTGCGATACTCTTTAATAAAAAAAAGTATGTTTTAGCTGAATGTCAATGTCCTACACTTGGGACCTGACCAATGTTGTGTAACACTACCAACCCTTTTCGATGGTTGCCCAGTTATATTTAGACTTATCACGTGAGCGTGGTTTCCAGTTACGTGATGTGTCACATTTATTTCTGTTCATTCGATTTGTTAAGTGGGGTCCCAAAAGGCCCCGAAAGGCCTTTTTGCTTAGCCTCTCCCCCCAATATCTATGGACGTTTTGATTGAATTCACAAAAGGCGTTTGAACGTATGCACAGTTATACCAGTGAATATTTCAGGTCATGGTTATAGTCCCTGCTTATTCTCCCGTGGCGCCTCCATTAGTGGTTTATATAATAGGATAAAACAGATTTTATCTTACCATTAAAGGGGCCTCACTCATATACAGAATTAGCAGGAGATTTTTTAACAATCTGTTTTTCAACAATCTGTTTTTCAATAATCTGTTTTTCACCATTTTTTTCTCGCCAACAAATCTTGTTTGACTGACTTTTGTGCTGCTCAAAACTACATCTAAAAATATAAATAACGGAATGCAGACTGCTCTCATCCACATCATGCCTGGTCACAGTGTGCCACTTTATCTTATAGATTGGCTCCTCCCACTGCATATTTCAACTGTGGCCTTAATGATCCTTCTCCCCCAAATTGCCTAAAATGGTTACCCTAATAGTAATTCCCAATTTGTCTAAAATTGTTACCCTAGTAATAACTCTCAAATTGCCTAAAAAGGTTACCATATTAGTAACTCCCTAATGGCCTGAAATGAGTTCCTAATAATCATCATAAATTAGTTGTAAAGTAGAGTTAAAATAATGATAGGACAATTTTGTTCAGGTTATTTTTTTAAAATAGATCATTAAAGTTTCAAAAAAGTGCGCTCACACACACACACACACATGTGCGCATAAACTCACCAGCACACACTTAAACACATGAACGAAAAAAAAAAAAAATGAACAGCTGCGAGAATTCACAGCTATTGATTTTTTTATTACGCTTAATCTTTTATTAGTAAATGTCACTTTGACCAAAAAGAAAAGGTTAAAGAATTCCATTCAGCAATTTATCGACGAAAATTGCATAACTAAAAGTTACAATACTATTTCGATCGATTTTTCTCTACAACATATAGGTCAAATTATAATTCAAAATCTAAGTCAAATTATAAGTCAAAATATCAGTTAAGTTATCAGTCAAAATATAAGTCAAATTATAAGTCAAAATATAATTTAAGTTATACGTCAAAATATCAGTCAAATTATATGTCAAAATATCAGTCAAATTATACGTCAAACTATAAGTCAAATATAAGTTTCATTATCGAATATATATGCCAATTATAGGGTTATAGATCGAATTCGTTTGACTAAAGAGATCGATATTGCGATTAATAAAGCAATTTTAAAAACAATGTGCAATTATAATTTAAAAATAAAGAAACTCCTGAAACTAAATTAAAAAAAAATTGGTTTTGATCATTTTCGTTTGTGAAACGTGAACAATAGAAAGGTTAGGGAAAACAACAATCAATTTGATACAAACATAATTATATTACTAATTGGAGGTGGATTAATATGACCCAATTATATTTCTAGCATTTCTGAATTTTACATTAAAAATTTCTTGAATTGCACGATAAAATTATATATATATATATATATATATATATATATATATATATATATATATATATATATATATATATATATATATTAGGGGTGCATCACCATAATAGAGGAAAAAATTGATTGTTTGTTTTTGAGCTGTCTATGTTTCTAATTTGTTCCAATATCATTAATAATAACTTGTGTCAAATATTTTTCAAATCGGAGTTGATTTAGAGGTCCCCCTCCCCTCCAAGACATCACAAAACATGTAAATAAAAAAATAGTTTATTCTGGCCTATATAAAAATTACATTAAAGTATTAAATTATTTATTACTGTTGCATTTAATTCAGTGTCACTTTGTTGGACGTTTGTAAGGTTTACGCACATTTGAGGTGTTTTTGCGGTCCATTTCTACGAATTGAAGAATGTTTTGAAAATGTTCATCCGTTCGCGCTGCTTCAACAAAGTCAGATGCCAGTTTCACTCCTCCCTCGGCACAATCGTTAACAACGTTAATAGCAGCAACATTTTCTGCACTGGCAATGTAAGAAGCTGTTTGGCACCAATCATCAACAGGCAGTTAGAGGAATCCTGTGTCCAGTTGAAGTCTGTATATAGTAAACCACGAGTCAACTCCAGCCAGATCACACAACCGAGTTTTAGAATCAATTGATTGGAATCGTGGTTTTCCCCAACCATTTCCAAATCGATTCTGTGGAGTTTGGAGGGCAACCACTGGTCGAAGCCTTAACAGAGCATCTGCCAGAGCTCGCTTTTCCAACACAGGTACTTCATTGCTGAACAGAGCAAGTGGGATCATTTCAGCAGTGAGGTACCACAGATACCTATTCAGGGCACGGATTGCTGACTTGGATATGTCTCTGTTTACATCGTTGTAATCCAAAAGTCGCTTGTAGAGCTGTAGATCATTCCATGGTGCATCATAACACTTTTTGCAAGTGAGCCACCACACGACATAAACATGTGTTACAAATGTAGCAAATGCACGAATCTTTGGCACTTGATCACGTGTGGTAATAGTACCTGGAGGCAATAATTGAATTTGTTTCTCACACAGTGCAATCTTGAGGCAATATATCAGCTTTGCCATCCATCGTGCTTTGTGCAGGGCACCTGGTCTTTTAAAGTTAACCTCCTTATTTGTAGCATTCAGGTAAACAAGGGACAGCTTAAGGAATTCGTGGTAGTCGTCTCGCAAGAATTCGGTTTGTTTACTAGAGTTGGCATGTGCAATTACCGCATCTCTCATTATCGTCAGTCGCTCTTGAGCCTTCAGATCATGATCAGCTAACGTAAACGAACTACAAACGTGAGACCAATCATGTGCCACCAACTCCCAATTTATTCGCAGCTTGGTGAACAAAGTTATATCCGGGGATTTGGAAACTTCTATTTTCATGTCTGCAAACACATGCGAGAGGATAACTTCACCAATGTGATGGCGACAACCTGACCACAGAAGAGCACGTTGCAGCATATTTTGTATGGCAATGCAGGCAGCAGTCTGATGACCAGTGTTTGATCTTGTTGTGTCGAATGTCATATTAACGATACAATTATTACAATGCCACTCTGTCATTAGCTTCATGGTTAATTCTGCAATTATTTCACCAACGGGTTTCTTTGTTGCCTTGGCATAATTTGGCACTCCTAGAAGTTTCAATTGCTTTGCATCACCGACAACAACTGTTATGCGTTCTTCAGTGACACGATGATTTTTTTAGAGAAGGTGTCAGTTTGCCATCCCAGTGGAGAGTGCAGAGTTTGGGTGGTTCCCAGGTGGATCTTTGTAGATATCTCACTTACAACTTTGCGACGTGAACGATCTGCAGTGGCATAAGAAGAAGCCACCATTGATACATCACCCCCAGACTCGCTAATAAGGCCCTGTGTGAAAGCTGCCTGCTGTGTTGGTGTAATCTTTAATCTTGTCGCTAGTGACACAAGATTTGGTCGGCTTAAAACATCTGAAGTACAAATACTAAAGCGTTCGGTAAGTTGGCTTTCTTCTGCTTTTGCAATGGCATTATATCATCCGAACAGTTATCAACAAACTCAATATTATCTTCAGATTTAGAAGTAGAATCATCGGGTTCGTCACTGCACTACCCTCGCTGGAAGGCACTGATATCGTTGAACATGCTGCATTTTCTTCTCTTGTGCGTTTCTGACGTTCCAATGTTGCGACATCTCGTGACTGGCGTCGAGCGACTTTTTTTGCAAGTGTTTTGTCAAATGATCCAAAGCTGGAAGACCTGTCTCCTTTCATAGACCTCAAGAATGCAAGATCTTCTGCATTCTTGATAATAGTCTTGACATTTGGTGGCCACAGTTGAAAAGTTGTTGCCAACATAGATTTCATTTGTTCCAGTTTACGTTTGGTGGCTGGTGTGTTTCGGCGACTTTTATCAATTGAACGAAGTTTATAGTATTCATCAAGAAGCTGAACAATCTTCTTACAAGCTCTCCTCTCTGTCATCATTGGAATGTTTGCTTTTTCGTAGAAAGCATTAACTTGATTCAGGGTCAGCCAGCATTTCCTTAGAAGGTTTAAACATTTTATTGTTGTTTCCATTTCCATGTTCTGATTTTATAGGTCGTGTGTATCAGAAATTAAAATAATATAAATAAAGAAATTAAAATGCTTGCCTTAGTCATCAATATGCGGTAAGGAAAAGTGTTGTTTTTGCTAATAAAATGTGAATTTTAAATTTTATTTCTAGCACAACTGCTTATCAAAATCAATTATAGCTACCAAACATTATAAAACCAAAGACTATAAAACAATTTATATAGCGCTTCACTTTTTGTATGTAAGTCTGTAAGACTTTACAAGAAGGATGGTTTAATCTAGTTTTCGCTTAATTATGCAAACTTTGTTGAAGTCCGGGGGACCTCTAAATATTGTCAAATGTTTTTTTATTTTTTTACACAATGCTTTTTTTGATCAATGGTACACATTTAAATAGCAGACAGATCAATTATAAAAATTTTTTTTTGGTGATGCACCCTAATATATATATATATATATAATGATTGCGAATATTGTATGATTTAAATTTATAAATAAGTATTATTTCATTAAAAAAATTATAAAGCAATAATCTGACTTTGGAAACTTTTGATCGTTTGACACTCAGAAGTACATTCTTTCAATGTAGATATTCCCTGCCACTTGGATGTTTCTAATTATAGACGGCGGTAGTTTGGAGTTTGGATACGTAGCGAGGTACTTCCGGTTGACGTAGAACACCGCCCCTGCCGGCTGGAACAGGACGTGGATCTCGACAGTTTTGTTAAATTCAAAATTTTTAGTGTAGTAGACGATGTCAGCCCCCCAACTACCGTACCACATCTCGTTCAGTAGGATGCAGTTCCCACCGTACCAGTTGTCGTTACGAGCCCGGAAGTAGAAGTTGATCATGTTGCCGCTTTTAAAGAAAGCGAGGATGAGCCCCCAATTGTCCAGCATGACTCCCTTCATGTAGAACTAGGGAAAAATAAAATTTCAACAAAAAAAAGACTGATTTTTTTACCTACTTGCAGGATTTACCGTAAAGCTGAAAGAGAGAGAGAGAGAGAGAGAGAGAGAGAGAGAGAGAGAGAGAGAGAGAGAGAGAGAGAGAGAGCGATGAAAACAAATAAAACAACTTAACACGCTGCAACATAAAAGCGTTCTGATCCGCATAGCGCACGCACTAGGGATATAGACCTTTCTCATAAAGTAGTCCCCTTACTGAATTGTTTGTTTAGAGGGGCTAGTTACACTTCCGGTACCAATTAGTGTACTTGAATTTGCGAATAATAAATTTCTGTTGCCGCTATTCTTTTAATTTTAATCATGAAAATCAAATAATCAAAATATAATATATTTTTCAGTGTGATTATTTATTATTATCTTAAATGTTAAAACTATAACAAAGTTTTTCTGATTTTTAATACTATACGATATAATTTTTATAATTAAAGACCGCTGCTAACACTAGTGTATGCTCTCGACATTTTAATCTTCATATTTTAATGGGCTGTCTGTAAACAGTTAAACATGTGTTTAATGCAAACAACTTCAACTCAGTAAAAAAGTACAATTGTATACCAATATATAAAGTTGACATTTTGAATATGACTCATTGTGGTCCGACTTCCTTGACCAAAAGGCTATGTTTTTGTTATCGGATTTGTCATTTTCAAACATTTGTATCTGGCTGAACATATATAAATTCCTCTCGCACCAAAAATCACCAGATATTTTCATTTTAAAAATATTAAATAAGTAACATATTTTATTATAATATCATATGTTTTTCCTTTTACCTGGAAATTATGAGGTTCGTGATTTTTTCTCTGGCTTCTATAGCATCTCGCTGATAGTTTGACTACATTTCCTAGTGTAGAGCTAAGGTCTGTAACTGTATTTTGTTTATTTAAGAAAAATAACACATTGACCATCACCTCAGCATAATGAACAGTGGCGCAACTGGGGAGGGGTTGAGACCCCCCCTCAGACCAATCATCAATACATATTTTACTATATAAAGTTACTAAAAAGACTGTTAAACTGTCAATATGTGAGCCCCCCCCCAGCACTTTTCGCTGGTTGCACCACTGAATATGAGGTAGTAGTTTCAAACCTTTTGTACTAACGAGTTTTAATTACTATCTATCTCACAATATATGCTAACCAAAAAATACTGTTTTAACAATCATGGTTAAATAATATAATGTACATGAACATGGGTATATATCCTCTAAACAGGTAACCAGCCCAGTAGCGTGAAAATTCCTACAAGCAGGGGCCAGACATTTTACAGCAGGGGGCAAGGCAATAACAGGGGTGGGGGCAGGTAATACATTTTACTAAGTAAAGCAAATAAGCAGGGGGCCCGGCCTCCCTGCCCATCCCCCCGCACGCTAAGGGCCTGCTGGTAACCCTAATCGTCAATTATAAAAACTTTAAATAACAATTTTAGTGTAAAATGTAACTTTTCATGTCATGGACATACTTCTCAGAGAAGTATTTGTAACCCTTCGTAACTTCTCTCTCTGATATCGGGATATTTTGTGACTTTAAAAACTTGTCAACATCACAAAAATTAAATTTTGGTATTAAATTTAAAGTCATTTTATCATATATTAGACAAAAAAAGTAGGAAAAATAATCGAGCTAAGTATTAATCAAGTATAAACAAAGCGACCGGAAGCCCATTATAACCCTTTCACAAAGACAGCTGACGCGCAGGAATACAAGTAAGAAAGGTCTATAGGAGGCAAACAAAGGGAAGTAATTCATGCGACACTGACTTGGCAAATTGCCTGCCCTTCGTTGCGTGTCAAAAAAAGTTTGTATGTGTTCCTTACTGAAGGGAAAAAAACATATATGTATAGACACAGCTAGACAAACACACAAATACAGTAGCCAACAACTGGCGTGCTACATATTGTGTTGCAACTTGTGCTACAACGTGTGCTACATCTTGAGCTACGTCTTGTGCTTCGTCTAGTGCTACATCTAGTACTACAATTGGCCCGCTATATCTTGTGCTACATTTTGAGCTGCATCAAGTGCTACATTTTTGTGAAAGAACTAAAGCTACATATAGCGCTACATTTATCGTGATATATCTTGAGGAACATCTTGAGCTACATCTTGTGCTACATCTCGTTCTACACTTGTGTGGTCCGATTGGCGTGCCACATCTTGTGTTACATCATGCGCGACCCCTTGTGCTACCATCGGCGTGCTATATCTTGTGCTACATCTTGAGCTACATCGTGTGCTACATTTTGTGCTACAATAGGCTTGCTACATTTTTATTTTAGGAGTTACACGCTACTAAAGTTAAAAAAAAAAGTATTCGGGTAAAACTGAATTTTCTTTTTTTTTGGCTTAGTACAAAATTCTACCCCCCCGCCCCACCCTTAGCAAACCTAGTCACACACACAGACACACAACACAGTCACAAAATAATTTTTTCGCTACCACATCATCTATTGACAGGATGGTATAAAAATGTGAATGGTGGAAAGTCACTGAAACAATAAAAGTTTGATGGTAAGACAATGATAAGAGAAAGTTGTTCATAAATTATTTAAACTTAACACGTTACAGTATATTGCGTTTTTCCTATAGTCAACGTTTTATACAGTAACTCATGAAAAGATCATTAGGGAAGATAGCATTTCTTTGAAGACAGATTGTTTAGATAAAAAAAAATGGCTTACCCAGAAACTGAGTTTGTTAAAGGATTGTAAACCAGGCGCCAACCTAAAATTCCTAACTGCATAGAGGGCACCTTGTCAAGATTTTTTTTTGCACTAGCCATAAGGATGAGCAAAATGACTTTTTGTCTACAGCTAAACCGAGTTAAAAAGTTGACAGAAAAGACCAAGTTTTCAAAGATTAATAAGTGGCCAGAATTGATAAGCAAGACGTTAAAAATGATTTATGGACTACGGCTCGGCACATTTTCCTTTTCATAGCGCACTCAAAATATAACGGTGCATAGAGCTGCCAACTGTACCATTGCATGGAGCTTACAACTGTACCATTGCATGGAGCTCACAACTGTACTACTGCATGGAGCTTACAACTGTGCTATTGCATGGAGCTTACAACTGTACCAATTCATGGAGCTGCCAACTGTACCATTGCATGGTGCTCGCAACTGTGCCATTGCATGGTGCTCAGAACTGTACCATTGCATGCCAACTGTACTATTGCATGGATCTGCCAAATGTACCATTGCATAGAGCTCACAACTATACTATTGCATGGGGCTCGAATCTGTACCATTGCATAGAGCTTCTAACTGGACATTTGCTAATGGCTCCATACAATTTTAGCCCTCAAAAAGATACCAACGACAATGCTCGAAATCAACCCACACATCTTGCGGATGTGAGATTAGAGGCCGAGTGGGGTAGACACTCGACTGTCAACCCGAGAGTCATAGGTTTAACCCTGGTGCTAAGATAAATTGGTCAAAGTCACAGATTCCACCCAGATTCAAATGGATACCTGACTAAATTTGGGGAAGTAAAGGTGGCACAGCGTTGAGTTAACCACACAATCCCTCTTTATGCCGAGATTACTGAAACAGATGAACTCCATACTTCATCTGCCTCGATGGTCCTTTAGGGATATAGGGAAATTTACTTGCATACTTTCGGATGGATCTATTATCAAACCAGTAATAAGTTTCTAAGGTTACATTGTTTTAGTTTTTTTTATTTTAAACTAGATGTACCCTGGAAAACCTTTGCATAGAGTCATATTCCCTTATGCTTGATCGTTATGCTAGGTTATTTTTTGGTTTCGGGCAGATCCGATTTTTTTCATGATTGTATAACAACTTTAAAGATGCAATATGTTGTAGAAATACAGGAAAAAAATATTTAAATGGAATTATTTCAAATTTTTGGCCTTTGGGCTTCATGTCTGAAAACCGCAGAAACTTTTCAAAACTGTAGATTTAAAAAAAACAACAAAAAACGTTTATCTTATCTAGACGCCTGCAAAACGGTGTTTAGAATTCTTGATTTCTACTTTCGATATAACGCAGACGCGAAACAGCTATTATTTATATAGATTATTTTGGCTCTACAATGGTCACTTCAAATTTAGGAATAATAAAAACAAAAAACAAACCAACCACAGTTCCAGTTGCTATGGTCGACACCGCGCTCTGCCAACCACCTGGGTTGAAGAAGGCCCTGAAATCTGTTTGGTGAGGCCTCGTGAGGCTGACCGACGAGAATGTCAAGTTCGTGACCACGTCGCCACTGCGGCAAATAAAACATGACGCACAGGAGTCACAGGATGATTTTCTGAAACTAAAAAGAGCGCAGTTGCTCCCAGCCCACATGCAACTTCTTGCGCACCCGACTCTGGAGTCAATATCTGGCGTCTGCGGCTCACATCCTTCAAAGTGTAGACCTTCCTCAAATTTTAAAGCATACAGCTTCACTGTTGGTTCTTTCCCTTTCGTAGTTTGAACATGAAGGGCAAAAGTCAGGACCAGGAGAAAGGCAGACAATTCGTGTTTCATGATGTCTCTTGCGCAAAACTTATAGAATAAGCAAAACAAATAAGTAAAGTGTCAATTTTAAGAATTATATTAGTGATTACTGACATATACTATAGTTGATGCTCATTAACGAACATTAATGGATTGTAACAAACATTAATGGGTTGTAACAAACAAAAATGGGTTGTAACAAACATTAATGAGCTGTAAAGAACAGTCATTAGTTGTTGTAACGAACATCCATGGGTTGTAACAAATTTAAATAGGTTGTAACAAACATTAATGGGTTATAACAAACTTTAATTGGTTGTAACACTTATTAATGGGTTGTAACGAACATTAATGGGTAGTAACAAACATTATTGGGTTATAAAGAACATTATAAAATTGTTGTAACAAATATTAATGGGCTGTTTAAACGAACATAAATGGGTTGTAAAGAACATTAATGAGTAGTTGTACTGAACATCAATGGCTTGTTGTAACGAACATTAATGGGTTGTAACAAACATTAACGAGTTGTTGTGACGAACATCAATGTGTTGTAACAACAAACATTAATGGGTTGTAAAGAACATTATTGAGTTGCTGTAATGAACATTAATGGGTTGTTGTAACGAACATTTATGGGTTGTAAAGAACATTAACGAGATGTTGTAACGAACATCAATGTTTTGTAACAATAAAAATTAATGGGTTGTAACAAACATTAATGGGTTGTACCGAACATTAATGAGCTGTTGTACCGAACATTAATAAGTTGTTGTACCGAACATCAATTGATTGTTGTAAGCAACATCAATAGGTTGTAACTGACAAGTATTTTAAAGGTCGCACCTTTGTGCAGCTAAGTATTACTGTGTCTGTACTCCCCATTGTGACCTAAGTATTACTGTGTTTGTACTCCCCATTGTGCAGCTAAGTATTACTGTGTCTGTACTCCCCATTGTGCAGCTAAGTATTACTGTGTCTGTACTCCCCATTGTGACCTAAGTATTACTGTGTCTGTACTCCCCATTGTGCAGCTAAGTATTACTGTGTCTGTACTCCCCATTGTGACCTAAGTATTACTGTGTTTGTACTCCCCATTGTGCAGCTAAGTATTACTGTGTCTGTACTCCCCATTGTGCAGCTAAGTATTACTGTGTCTGTACTCCTTATTGTGACCTAAGTATTACTGTGTCTGTACTCCCCATTGTGACCTAAGTATTACTGTGTCTGTACTCCCCATTGTGACCTAAGTATTACTGTGTCTGTACTCCCCATTGTGACCTAAGTATTACTGTGTTTGTACTCCCCATTGTGCAGCTAAGTATTACTGTGTCTGTACTCCCCATTGTGACCTAAGTATTACTGTGTTTGTACTCCTTATTGTGCAGCTAAGTATTACTGTGTTTGTACTCCCCATTGTGCAGCTAAGTATTACTGTGTCTGTACTCCCCATTGTGACCTAAGTATTACTGTGTTTGTACTCCCCATTGTGCAGTAAAGTATTACTTTGTCTGTACTTCCATTGTGCAGCCAAGTATTACTGTGTCTGTACTCCCCATTGTGACCTAAGTATTACTGTGTTTGTACTCCCCATTGTGACCTAAGTATTACTGTGTCTGTACTCCCCATTGTGACCTAAGTATTACTGTGTTTGTACTCCCCATTGTGCAGCTAAGTATTACTGTGTCTGTACTCCCCATTGTGACCTAAGTATTACTGTGTTTGTACTCCTTATTGTGCAGCTAAGTATTACTGTGTTTGTACTCCCCATTGTGCAGCTAAGTATTACTGTGTCTGTACTCCCCATTGTGACCTAAGTATTACTGTGTTTGTACTCCCCATTGTGCAGTAAAGTATTACTTTGTCTGTACTTCCATTGTGCAGCCAAGTAATACTATATACGCCCCATCGAACAGCTAAGTCTGTATTGTCGGACTTTCGACTCTTTGGCGCTAAGGTTGAATAGTCTTTTTCAGTGCCCCGCAGTTATAGCCCTTGTGACTCCACTCAATTATGCCCCCGTCGTGCCCCAATATCTATTGAACTGTCGGGTACAGTGGGGGATAAAAGACAGGCGATGCTAAAACTGTCCTAGTGATGAGTGAATCTGATAGAATTTCGTTTATGATGAAAATCTATCAAATTATAGAATAGGCATCTAAATTTGGCAATGTACATAAAGACATAGAGGACAACCCTCGCTTAATCGAGCTTCTACTCTTAGGGATTTACTCAATCGCGCTTCGACTTTTAGAGTTTTAGTCAATCGCGATTCCTAAAGGATATTTTTAATCTGTATAGACCCTATTTATAGGAGTATAGAATGGAACGCAAAATGAAATAGATATATGGTCTTTCATTCATGTAATATATCTTATTATTATTTCTTTTAGTGCATAATATACTGGGCTATACAAGACTATAGTGACTAATGAATTGACTTTCTGATCTAACGGGCTCTTTTACAAGGATGACAAATTTCCTGTTCCCCAACAAATAACCATAGATGAGTGGTAACATTCATAATTATCTAAAAAAAAATTATAGTTAATAATCAAAACTTTATATCTTACTAAATTAAAATGTGAATATATAAATGTGTACATATGACAGCCAAGTTCGCTGCTCTGCCCTGGTAAGGTTATAATCGTAATTTAAAAGAAAAAGACCTTTAGAGGGTTCTATATGATTCATGCTAATTATGAAAGAGAGTATGCCATTCTTGAAAATTCGTTAGAGTTTCGAACCCTATTACCTCACTAGATGCGAGTGGGTGGGGGTTTGACCGCAGATGAGATATGTTTTCTATAAAATCCAATACTCACGTGATTCATGTAATATAGTCCACGATGTACTGTCGCTAACTTCACACTTCACACTTCACACACAGACAACATGAGAACATCATATGTCAACAAACTTTATCTTAACTTGGCACAATGAAACATTCATTGGACATTCTGGCTCAACGGTCCTCAAAGTTTAAGTGACCGAACATTGCAATGATTACAATTTTTTTTTTTTGGGGGGGGGGGGGGGGGGAGGGGGAAGCGTGCCCAAAATGTTACTACAAAACCATTAATTTATAGCAAACTTCCAACACTCCAATTTAAAATTCAAGGGATTTTTTTTTTTTTGTATTTAAGTCGCGTGCCAACGGTTGAGGCTCTGCGTGCCGTCTGCGGCACGGTGCCATAAGTTCGCCACCACCGGTATTCACCATCCATGGGCTAAATACGGCCCGAGGGCCACATCCGGCATTCCAGACTTTTGTTTCAGGGCCCATCAAAAGACTAGCAGTCTAAGTTATAATGCTTGACCTTTTAATTTGCAATTTAGGTCATGTGACTCATGTCAACACTCCATTCTTCTACTCTTGGCGCGGCCCGCCGATAAAATGAACGAGCCCAACGTGGCCCGCGACTCAAAAGGTTTCGCAACCCCCCACCGGTATATACAGTTGAATATTATTTCTAATATTTTTATCCTTTATTTTTATATTTTCAATACAAGTGACGTCACACAGACCGTGCATGTATGTCTCTGACTGGAAGATTAATAACGACAGTTTGAGAATGACTGTACTATAAACATGAATTAACATAAAATGCTTAATAAATATTTTCGATCATAGATGATTTGATAAGATGTCTGGATAATTGATAAATAAAATAGTACAGAAGTGTCGATTGGTTAATGTTCGTAAGTGATCACAAAAAAAAAAAAAGGAAAGATAATCTTTGGAAAACATTCCATATTTGTCCCCCTTTTGTTGGACTTGACTACCTTTATTTACCGTTTCCATATATAAGGAAGATCCTAGGTATGATAAGGTGTTAATTGTTACCTGTCTGCTGGCCATTAGAAGAGGCCGCACAGCATTCTAAACTTTCTTATCGGCCTTGCAGAATGGCTGTTCTTAGAGAATGAATTAATAACTAAACATCGCATAATACACGCTCGGAAGATTTGATTTAAAGAGTAGATTAAAAGAAGAGCATCAATGATCTAAGTTACTTTGGTTACATCTCAATATTATAATAATATAATAGCGATTTGGGCTCTGCGTTAAATGGAAAGTAAAGAATTAATACAACAGTATTCCAGTTTAGAATACAATCATGAAAAAAAATCGAAACCAAAAAATAACCCAGCCTACTTATCAATTCTGAGGGGACATCCTCTCTATGCTAATGTTTTGCAGGGTACAGCTAGTATATAAATAATAGCGATTTGGGCTCTGCGTTAAATCGAAAGTGAAGAATTAATTCAACAGTATTCCTGTTTAAAATTCGATCATAAAAAATCGGATCTGCCCGAAACTAAAAATAACCTAGCCTACCCATCAAGCCTAAGAGGAAAAAAACTGTATGAAAAGGTTTTGCAGGGTACAACTAGTATATTTATAATGCTCTTAAAAAATCTGAATTATTGATGTGACATGCTAGAAAATATATTGCGCCACACTTCAGAATTTAAATTATACAGAAAGAGCATACATTACCTAAGTAATCTATGGATGACCAAATAAAATGGCCGCCGTTCTTGTCATTTTCCTTTTAGTAATGTAGCGTCTAAACATTTAAACATAATAGAATAAATACACAAATATGGTGGTGAGAATTGACGACGTTCATTCTGCAAGCTCAATATTCTTTAGATCACACTTACAATATCTGATATCAATCTGTGGGCGTTTAACATGTATTGCAAGTTTGAATGAACTGTGTAGTAAGTAATTTAGCGCTGGTGGTTTTAAAGGAGTAGAGTGCTAATACGAGATTGTTGACATTGTAAAACTGATTCCAAATCCAACTGGACCTATTATGTAGTAGAGTGCGCCTGTGAATAGACAAGAGGCTAGAAGGTCAGATCTTGTGGATAGACAAAGATAGACAAGTGATTAGGGTTATAATTTTAAGTCCCCCCCTCCCCCACACACAAGTATGATTCATATTTGATCGGATGCCATGAGAGGTCCTGTCCTAATAAAGGGTGGTCGGAGGGTCCAATGGAGCAGAGCGCTTGACTATTTGTTAAATTTGAAAGACGTTGAGTGTGTTAGGAATTAAGGAAGAAGTTACCAAGAACTGTGCGGTTGGTTTTCGAGGTATTAATATAATTATCTGTTAAAATAATATATGTGTGTCAAGCTGTTACTCTATAGTGTTGATTTAACCCAGGAGAATTACTTCCATTAAAACAAAGTGATAGTGTATATTTATATTTAAATCAAATCAGTGGTTTGTTAAAAATAAAATAGGTGCGGTACTCAGTGATGGATTGCCTAACTTTTAACTATAGTTCAAAAATCAATAACATAATAAAATAATAATAAACGTTAAAATACAAGAAAAGTAATTTTTTCCCCCACGCGCACCGGTGCGTACCGGCACACACAAAACAAAAAAAAAATCACTGAATCAAATTGACTTTTAGTATTTTATCGGAAGTGTCTGTGAGATTAGGTGTGCTTGTGAGCTTTTATTAGTTGTAAGTGTAATGATATAGTAAGAGACCACACTCCCATTCCTGACACCCAAGTCCGCCCAGCTTTAAGTGAGCACGTGACTTAAGTTGGTGAAGTAATGGCGGCTGGGCGTAGATCTAACCACACAAACCCCTTCGTATGGCCGTGGTTTACAGAAATAGTATAAGGGAACTTTAACTTCTTAATTCAATGTATCCTAATAAAACGGTTAAGTATTTTTTTGTAATCCTCGCAAAAAAAAAATTTTCGAAGCTAGTAAACAATAAAGGGAAGGGTACTCCCTTCTCCTGTGTCTATTCTCTTACTCAATATCTTTAAAAATTGAATGTATAAGAACGACAATGGATTATTAGAATCGTAAATCTTTAAAAAAAATAAGACATTTCTATATGATTCATGCTAATTATAAAAGAGAGTATGCCATTCGTGAAAATTCGTTATAGTTTCGAACCGATTAGCTTCACTAGACCCAGGTGGTTGCACTTCGACCGCACATTAAGATATGTTTTCTATAAATCTCTCCAATACTAACATGTTTCATGTAATATAGTCCGCGATGTACTGTCGTATATTTTGGATTTTCCCTCTCTTAAGTAATATTGAGAATTCCCGATTCAGAATATATTAATGAAAACATAATTAATATTCAGTAGTCGGATTACCAGCTCATAATTCATTTTCTTTTGTAACGGGCATCGTGACGTATAAAAATATCGCAATAAATATGACTACATGGAGTAAACATTTTTGCGAATTAAACCTCTATGTAGGCCTAAATATTTTTAACAAACGTATGCGATGAATTGGTTGATATAACAAGGCAATTATTTATAAACAAATAGGCCAAATCCCCTGAAGAGTTTGCTAAACATTATAGAGTCAGCATCTTGCATAGAGTCAGCATCCTGCATAGAGTCAGCATCCTGCATAGAGTCAGCATCCTGCATAGAGTCAGCATCCTGCATAGAGTCAGCATCCTGCATAGAGTCAGCATCCTGCATAGAGTCAGCATCCTGCATAGAGTCAGCAACCTGCGAATGCCCTGAATAAATGTAAGTGTCATTAGTGCTTTTTTTTTTATTATTTACGATTTTGATTTTCTCTAAAGTTTCTGAAAAGAATGACATGTTTATCTCTTATATAATATAACATACTAATGGAAAGGATGGCCGAGTGGTGTAGATACTCGACTGTTGACCTGAAAGTCCTGAGTTCGATCCTCGGTGAGAACCTTGGAATTTTTCCAGGTGTTAATTGGTGCATATTGAGTCAAATGGGGTACCTGACTTTAAGTTGGGGAAGTAAAGGCGGCTGGGCGTTGTGCTATCCACACAATCCCTTCATATGTCGAGGTTATAGAAACAGATGAATTCTACACTTGAGTTAAGGGAACTTAACTTTTACTAATGGTACGTTTTTTTTATCGTGTTTTTTTTGTCATTCTTTCATTCCAACCATACCCGATAGTGCAATGTACATAGGGAAAGACACAGTGATGTATTGGTAAAATAAGAAGTAAGGGAACGCATAGTGGGAGAAAAAAAATTTTCCTATGTTCAGCAAACTATTTTTTTCCATACAAGATCCGGTTCTGAAAAAAAAAAGGTAAGGGAACATCGTTCCACCGCGTTCCCCGCCCAATACACCACCTGGGGAGACATAAATTGGGTGACAGAGCACGCCTGGAGTACAAGTCACATTCCACGGATTCCGATCACTGCTAAAGAAATGAGGTCAGCTTGCACATGTAGTTCGCCAAATTTAGAAAAAAACAAACAAATTGGAAATGCGGATTTTCAACAATATTTCTTCTAATTAAGCTTCACGATGTGGAATCGCGTATTGGATCTCGTTACTGTTCTTGTCCTTTATGAAATGGATATCACAAGTGGCAGATTACAATCCGTGCTCGATTTAAGAAAAAAAAAATAGTGCCGGGGATGCAAAAAAAAAATATTGCAGAGCCGGGGATAAATGTCTATGGTTTCATCCCCGGCAGGGATATATTAACTGAAGAAGATCCGGGGATGACAGTTCCCAGTGCCGGGGATATCCCCGGCATCTCCGGCGGTAAATTGAGCCCTGATAGTTACAATTATACGACAATGACAGCCAACATGAGTGGCTTTTATTCTGGTACTCCAGCTAATTCGAAGAGATGAATCATTTAGCAGACTGCTCGCTCTGCACTACACAAAGCTTAAATTTAGCTTGTTCAATGTGTTAGAGAGTAGTTCAGCAGTACTTTACATTTTTGTAAATAAACGGTCAGATTATTATTTTTTTAACGCTTCACTAGAAAAGATGGCGACATTTTTTAAAGAACGCTAATGTTAGGAAACAAAAACGTAATAATAAAACAATCCTTTGTTCTACAAAGTTTAGCACAATCAATGTGATCTGCTTGAAGTGATGTTAAAAGAGCTTTCGTATGCTGATTACTTAGAAGTCGGTCAAGCATTTTATAGCGTTACAGGATGTTAATCATACATATCACAAATCAAACAATTAGTCTACTTAAAAACAGCTGATTAGTGTGATATAGCAGCCAGGTATGCAGTTGTACAACTTGATACAGTTGTACGAATGTCACGTCAGGTCTCATAATGTACTTTCTTGATAAACGCATGCAACGGTACTTCAAAACTAATCAAAACACCGGAAAGCAAAGCAAAACATATAAGAGTAAATATACATCCCACGTGATTTAAAAATGTATGGATACTGTTGGAAACTGCTAGATACTGTTGGATACTGTTGGATACTGTTGATCCTATTTTAAACCTGATTGCTTATGATAATTTCCGCATTTCAACAGTTTGACGTTATCACAGACAGTAAAAAAATTCATGTTTCTATAACCTCGGCGTATGAAGTGATTTTATGGTTGGCACAACGCTCAGCCGCCTTTACTTCCCCAACTTAAGTCAGGTACCCATTTAAACTAGGGTGGATTAGGGGACTTACATCAGGACCTGAACAAAATAAACTAATGATCTCCCTGAGGTTTGAGCTGGGACCCCACCGGTCCGGGCGACAGTCAAGCGCTTTAAACCTCCCATTACCATAAAAAAGCTGAAACTACTGCGATAGACGATATTTGGAGATTTAAAAAAAATATTTTCCAACACAGAAATGTCTGAGATCTGATAACGTCTTTTTAAATTAATGTATTAAAAAAAATCATTAGATATTGTAAACTGTATGATTAAAAAATAAAATGAAAACATTTAAGGTTTGTATTCTTTGAAAACTTTTCAGACTTTCATGATTTCCTTAAATGTTGTGAGACCTTTGCACAGTGCCTATCGTGTCATGTGGATAACTCTGCCCTGAAATTAACCTATCGTGTCATGTGGATAACTCTGCCCTGGAAATAGCCAAAAAAGAATAAATTGTGACGATCATAAAACTTAGAATTCAATAATTAATGTAATATTTAAAATGCTATATTTACATAGATAAATTTCATGTTGTTTTCATTTCTTACAGATCATAATTCTATTGAAGCGAGAAATGGCAACTTTCATCATCATTTTCTGGCTTATCATAACTTCAGTTTTAAAGAAATGTAAGAAATAGTGTTTCTTATTTTCTGTCTTTTCTAATATATATTTATATTCTCTGACTGTCTATCAATCAATTTATCAGCTGGTCTGTCTGTCACTGTCTATCAATCTCTTTCTTTCTCTAGGGACATATATATATATATATATATATATATATATATATATATATATATTAAAATATATACTTCTAATGTGTGTATTTTGTTTACATGTACGTGTCTAATCGCACAGTATCTTGCGGACATTCCATTTCATTATCATCTGACGTAAGCACGTCTGCAGCGAGCTGTGACCATTTCGTTTTCAATCAAGGGGAGATCATTACATATCACAGCACCGTAAACATCAGCAACAGCCCAGTTCCAAAAGCGTTGGTCGTTTACGAGAAAAAGAACAAAGTACAGCTGAAATTTGAGCACGCAAGTACCATATTTTTTCCCCCTCGGTTACAGGGGTAAAAGTAAAACAGTGTGGTGTGTAGTCTACGCGGCACGATTGTACACACACTTAGACCCACAAGAGACGAGCTGGGGACTTTCTGTTTCAACACTTAAATGTAAAATGAGCTTTACAAAATAAAACGATATACTTTTGACTCAAGGCACAGTATACCCACAACAAATATGCAGCCCTGGTAGGCAGTGGCGTAGCGAGCTTAACTCGCGTCCGGGGCACAATACCTTTTTAGCGCCCCCCCCCCCGATCGTTAACCATATAATATTATATGAAAAAAATACCTTTTGACGCCCATTTGTGAGTAGCGCCCGGGGCATGATGCCCCCTCCCCCTTGCCCACCCCTCACTACGCCACTGCTGGTAGGGAACCAACAAAAAATATATATGCTGACAGCTTGAGGCAAGGCTCAATTTGGTAGGGTTACCTTAATTCGTTTTTTATACGACAAGTTTGTACTACCGACCTTCACGTCAATACTGATTTTTCGCATCCGTATAAGTCCGTACTTTCCGCATGTATTACGCTTTTATACTATACTTTCCGCATGTATTCAGTATTTGCCCTATTTTCCGCACGTATTCCTTATACTTACCAACTTCCCGCATGTATTTCGCATACTCGGTATTTTCCGTTTTATGATTTCTTGGTACTTTCGCCATTTTTGAAAGTAACTAGTGAAAAAGACTTTTCGGTGTAGTATTCATCTACCAATGTCTGTTATTGTCCATACGTGGCAGCACCCCCCCCCCTTGCACCCATACTTAGTACCGACAACAGCGGGCCAGCGTCAATACATGGCTCATCCTGCCCCGCGCCCATTGTTAGTACCGACCCACCTCTCCCAACCAGCGTCCGTTCTTGGCTCCACACTCCCCCGTGCCCATACTTAGTACCGACCAACCCCCCCCCCCCACCGGGCCAGCGTCAGTACTTGGTTTCACCGTCCCCCGCGCCCATACTTACTGCCGACCCGTGCCTCCCCCCCCCCCCCCGGCCCGGTCCTCGTCCATAAATGGCAATCACCATTTTACTTATGACCGAGACTGCATCGGTAAGATAATTATATTGAAATTACGGTAAACCGTTAGCAATTCGTTACGCTGAATTTATATTTCATGTTTTTTTTTCTTCTTCAGTATTGTTTCCTGACATTGCCAGAAGACTGCCCCGGCGACGCAGACACAAAGTGTAGATGTGAGAGGTCAACTAAATATGAAGAACTATTTCATGTTACCATCACCCTAACGGCTAGCGCAAGTAACAGTGAAGCGGAACTGAGAGGTGAATTGAAGCACCGGGGACAGGTTTCCTACAGTGAGATTCAACGACTGCCGATTTTTATTGGTAAATACCTACTGCGTCTGTGTGCAGTTAATTAAACGCCACACTGTCTAACTAAAGGGTTAGGGTTTCGAACCCAGGTGATTTTCTGTGGATTTTTAAACAGGTCTTATTGAAGTTCTCAAGTCAATTTTTTTCTAACGTAATTCAGTATATACACTTTTCCGTGGAAAACATTGCATTTCATATATATATATATATATATATAAAGTAATGTTTTACTTTCTGCCTTCATTATATGTTTACATGGTGCAGGCCTGACGTCATTGTTAGCCAGACTGTTCCAGTTATATTTCATTTCTCCACGTACCCCTTCACCTTTTGACAATGAAGTAACATCCAAACCTGCGATGTTTAGTCTTAAGCCCACAAAGTTCTCGTAAATTACTCCTCTCAAAAGACACATTCTATTACTTTTCTATTTTCAGCGGCGAGTGATGATAAACATAACGAAATGCTATAGTACGTCTTTAGAATTGATTATATAAACAGTTGACTGTGTACACCATGTAATAGCCTTTGTTTAGCCGTGTGTGAAGCCCCTGTAAGGATGAGATGAAATCTCTTAGATCCAAGTAAACCACGAATGGGACGGTTTTTATGGTGCACTTCTTTCACCCCCCTCCAACACCATAGACGATAGTACAATGGCCATAGAGACACTACGGGAGATATAGCGTGGACTTTAACCATGACCTGATATATTCACCGGTCCTCACCGGAGATCGAACCAGAGAGCTTCAGGTGGACACACGATTATCCGTCCAACTTAAAAAAAAAATCGCCTTACCTAAATGGGACAATTTTTGTAGGATTTGTAGTGCCCTTCTTTCATCTCCACCAGTAGAGAGTTTCATTTTACAAACCATTTTTAGCTTCCTAGAGTGGGTTGAGGCAAAAGATTATTTGCTGTACAGAAATTTTGGTTTGAATTTAAAATGTCCGTACCCATTAAAAATGGTAAAAAGATGCGAATTTGTTCTTGCTCTTGGTTGTGTTATCTGCACGATCTGGGTAATTTGTGAGCTTTCCTCGAACTCGGGCACAGTTTTAGATACATAGGGGTAGGTGGGGGGTGGAAGAATGGAGTCACTCATCTATAAGCTGACTCTCTACAGAAATATCACCGCAATTGCAGCCAATTCAAAATTCTTTTTTTTTTCAGACGCGCCTTCAGAATTGGTCAGTGTTGAGGTCAATGACCAGCTAGTGGTTTATTTACAAAACTGTACCTACACGCTAACAGAAGCCGATGACGCCCTGTTTGTCGCCAGGTTTAACGACTGCTACACCCTACCACACACTTTGGAGTTTATCGACGCCAGAACCAACGATACGCTGAAACGTGGCCAAGGATTTCTATGGTATTCTCAAACGCTGTATGCTTCATTCAGCATCCAGCTGAGGTATGAAGTATGCCAGATTAAAGGAACTGTGCACTGTACGGTAAACAGAGGTAAGCAAAAAAATGAATTATTTTTTTGTTGTACTAATTTTTTTTTTTTAGAATCGTTAAACTTTCGTGCGATTAATTTTTTCGGTTTCATTTCGTCAAGTAACCATTGATCTCATTAATAAATTACGAATTTGAGAGAATATGTTACTATAGAAAAATTTAATTCATTATTTTATCTCCCTGAGTTAGTTTATGTATGAAAGTAGCGTTTCCCTTACAAAGAACATACCGTGTGGCAGTGGCGTATCGAACTTAACTCGCGCCGGGGGCACACTTGCATTTTAGCGCCCCCCCACCATTCGAAAACTATATAATATTATACGTAAAAAATAACATTTGGCGCCCCTTTGTGAGTAGCGCCCGGGGCTTGTTGCCCCCCGAGGTAGATATCATCTGTTTCTTTGTGTGTGTGTGTATGTATGTATTAGATGATATCTCTAGGATCCTATAAATCACGTATGGGGCATTTTCATCAACAACAAAGCCGATAGTGCAATGACCATGGAGGCACCACAGGAGATATACATCAGGATTTTATAACCATGACCTAAAAATACATTGGCCATCACCAGTGATCGAACCAGTGACCATCAGGTCGACAGTTGAGCGCTTTACCACACGACCATTTGTCTGTTCCTAAGGGGCATGTCCCCATAACGTGTCCATTACCTATTTGTAAGATGGGTGAACTTTGGGGTATCGACCACCTCTACAGATGTCCCGTCACAGTCATCGGTGCACGAACTCGAGATCTTTCGTTTAGCAGTCTATCGGTCTATCACACTGTCTACGGGCCCCCTCAAAAAAAATAATTATCGTTTTGTTTAATTTTGTTTTTCAGATATTCCACTTGCAGAATATAGTACCACTTCCCACCTTGATATCCATAAATGTTGCTACATAATTTCAGCATTAGCCGTCAGTATACTTGTCCTGGCTGTGATTATCTTTACACTATGGTAAACAGATTCAGAACTTAAAAGCGAACACTGTAATACTCTTAAAAATTGAATATTTTTTTTTTTATATTTATTTTACTTTTGAAAATTATAATGGGAATGTAGACATCAGTTTGAATTAAATGAAGTTTTATCTTTCTGCGTTCATTTTCAGGAAATTTTACTTCAGGAAATACAAATCAAAATTTACCTGTGTCTAGGTAAGTGTCAATTTACATTTAAATTAAAATCATATAATAATACCATAAATGTATTATTTATTAGTATTTTTCTTAAAATGGTAATGTATATTGTATAGTCTTCCTATATATTATAACCTAACATGCTAAAAACTGTTCATTTTAAATTTTTATTTAGTTTTTGTTAACAAAAATGCTTTTATTGTATTTGAAGCATACGATGTTGGCAAATGTTTGAACCTCTTACGTCATATCACTTGTCTCACTAATCAATAGGCTATTTCTTCAGAGCCAAAGTAAATTTAAAAAAAATACAACAACAACAAAAACAGCAAGATATATTTTGGAGGTCTATAAAGTATCGGTCTAAGCAACAGCCTTAAAATCTTACTCTGGCAGGGGCAGACAATCCACACTCATTTGCCTGGTGGGCCCACAATGATGTGTGTGAAGTCCCTGTAAGAATGAGATGAAATCTCTTATATCCTAATAGACCACTATTGGGACGGTTTTAGTAGTAGCCTTCTTTCCTCCCCCCCCCCCCACCACAGCCCATGGTGCAATGGCCATTGAGGCACCACGGGAGATAACGCGGAGACTTTAAGCATGACCTGAAATATCCATTGCTCCTCACCGAAGATCGGACCAGTGACCGTAAGGTTGACTGTCGAACACTTTACCACGCGACCATCCGTTCGCGCCCACACTGATAGAGCACCTCCCCACCCCAACACCCTCCTTATCAATAGCGGTTGTATCTAGTTGTTATTATGTTGAGTGAAGTTTGTGTTGACGATACTCGTAAATTTCTTTCTCTTCACATCAAAAATGTCCATTTCTTTCTTTATTTTTTTTTTTAGAAAAACATCATAGCGAATCTCCCTAATGGTGAAGCTTTGCCTTTATGTCAAGGTAATACTGCTATTAATGGTAGAATCGATTGTATATAAATAGATCTTTAAATTATACAAATAAGAATTTAATGTAATTAAACGCATACATTTAGCACTTGAGTTTCACATTTATACTTGAATAGATTCATTTCAAACAACAACAACAACAACAACAACTACTACAAAAGCAATTACCCCCATACTTAAAATAACGTTTTCTTAAAGAGTTTTTCCATTTCGCAGGAAAACAGACAATCGGTGATGACTTTATTTTGAAACAGCTCATAGTTCAGGAAAAGAAAGTCGCGATCAAGGTAGCGGTCCAAAAGATCAGCTCCGAGAGGCCAAAATACTGGCCAGGAGAAAACATTCCCTATCCCGGACAGGACTGGAAAGATGAAAAAAGACCAAGGAAGGGCAGCGGAAGATTGCATCTGTACATCCTTTTTGAAAGAGGCGCAGGTGTTGGAAACGATGGTGTTGCGTATCGGATTGAAAAGGACACGTGTGACTGCAACAGATGTCAAAAGCTGGCTGCCCCAAGCAGTCAGTGGATGGAAATCTATGTACTGACAGCTGCCAATGTGGTGTACGATATCCACGAAGCGACCCATACGTCATGCCAGCTGTGCGTTAGTGGACAGATATTCGTACTGGACGATGCTTGCGGCTTTGTGGTAGATGTCGAAAGTGACCGTTGTATATTGAAATATGTTAAATGTGATGCACAGTTAAGGGAAATTCTTGACAACCAAGTAACCGCATGACGACATCTGATAATAATTCATCTATGAGCTTTGTGCACATTAATGCGCATAACATATGTCTATTCTTATCAGAACAGGGTGCACACAAATTATGGCTGTTGGGCTTGTCACAATGAAAATGTATTCAGTTTCAGTAATTATGAAAAAAAAAATGTGTTTATTAGACTACATTTAAATAAAAAAAATGTACTACATTTTTTCCAACATATTAGTGGTTCTAAAGTGGTAGAGATACACTTAAATCTATCTTTATTTTGTTGTTATGTCGAAATGTTATTCTAACCACAAACGTGCTATTGTTCTTAATATAAAATATTTTATTCGCTAATCCACTGAAATGTTAAAAACAAACTCATTAACAAATGTTTTGAAATGGTGTAAATAATAGTAATAGCTAAACGCAGCACAGTAAAAAAAAGTAGAAAGTTCCCTTCTTAGCCCTAACGGGCCTTCGGGGCAGATGAAGTGTAGAATTTATCTGTTTCTATAACCTCGGCATATGAAGGGATTGTGTGGTTAGCACAACGCCCAGCCGCCTTTACTTCCCCAACTTAAAGTCAGGTACCCATTTAAAGCTGGGTGGACTTGTGGGACGACTTTGCACCTAATTTCACTTGGAAAAATTCCATGGGCCTCACCGAGGATCGAACCCAGGACTCTCAGGTCGACAGTCGAGTATCTACACCACTCGGCCATCTGTCCCACACAGCCAGTAAGAAGCTCATTGATTGGCCAAGCCTGTAATTAGAATTATGCAAATCAAGCAATGGCTATGACCAAATTACATTTTTTTTATAATCAATATACATTTAAGCATTAAATTCCCTTTAACCCTAAAGGACTCATAGGGGCAAATGTAATGTAATATAAAGGGATTGTGTGGCTAGCACAACGTCCATCCGCCTTTACTTTCCCAGCTTAATGTCAGGTACCCATTTAAAGCTGGGGGTGGACTTGTGGGACTTTCACCAGGAAATGATAAATAAATCCCAAAGTTCCTGCTGATATTCGAACCCAGGACTATGGCTGACCCCCTCCCCTTTCAAAATACATTTATTACAACTAAATAGCGTAAACAAATTACATTTTTTTATATAAATTATTTTAGACAAATTAAAAAAAGTCATAGATCTATGGCTGTCATATTACCTCTGATTGAAAAAAATAATCATTTGATTGAATAATTTTCATTTCTTTAATTTAAAAGAATATTATTATTATATATATTTTTTGTTTATACATAAAGTACTGAAAAAAAACGGGAACTTACAATTTTAAATGAAACATTTATCTCAGCTGGAATATTTCAGCCGGAAACGCATTTTGATAGTTATTTTTTTTAATGCAGGGGAAAGTAACCCATTTTTAAAATTCGTTCGTCATAGTCATAGATATATAAGACTAGATCGCTTATGGGCTATGCATAGACATATATTGTGCGGACCATAACTTTAAAAAGAGAAGAGTACAATTCTGTATAACCTGATGACGTAGTACGCATAGAAACCTTAAGTAACCGAAATAAATAGCAGAAGACATTTTGCATTGTTTTCCTTGACAAATTTTCAAAAACGTTTTTTTTTCAATTAACTTTGAATAAAATGCCTTCGTGTTGTGTACCCGGTTGTTTGATTATATTATTATTAACCGTCAAATATAATTTTTTCGGACACATCAGTAGATTTTAAAAGCGCCAACCTCTAGCATGAATGGGGATTTTTTTTTAATTAAAAGGAAGGAAATCTTTTTCGGTAAAAAATAAAGATCTGTACAGAATTGTACTCTTCTCTTTTTAAATTATGGGTCTCGAATACAACACTTTTTCGGTCTCTATTAAATAAGCATAAGCGATCTAGTCTTATATATCTATGGTCATAGTTAAACACGGTTAAATTTCCTGATTAGGATAAAGATATATTATTTTTTTGTAATTCATCATAAACAACAAAAATAAATAATTAATTTCAGAATTAATTATTGAATCATGCATCAAGATGCAGCAAGATTTATATATATATATATATATATGTGCAACACTTTAATAAAATCTATCACTCCAAAAATAAAAACTCGATTACAAAAAATTCTCCCTTTGTAAACATTAAAAATAAATAAATAAAAAAAAAGGAAAGAAAGCTAGAAACAGACGTTTTGATTCGTGAAAACGTTTACAATCAGAAAAGAATGAAAATATTGGCCAGTTTGCACATTGATAAATACTTGGATGTCTAATGATAGTGTTGTCGTGTAAACAAAAAGGAATCACGACTTGCCAGATATACTTTACATGTGACGAGTTGGCATTGCATGAAACCCTAATATTAACCTCTTAAATGGTTTGATTCAGTAGTTGTGTCGTAAAAATTTAGTGGAAACACGGTAGCGTGTAAGACCATAGGACTGTGGTGTCGAATATAGTAGATAATACAAATTTAAAAATAAATTCAGCTAGAATATTAATATGTGTGTCTGTGTAATTGGTGCCCGTTTTGGTGTGTGTGTGTGGTGCTTCTTTATGTGTGTGTGTGTATGTGGTGCTTCTTTGTGTGTGTGTGTGTGTGGTGCTTCTTTGTGTGTGTGTGTGTGTGTGGTGCTTCTTTGTGTGTGTGCGTGGTGCTTCTTTGTGTGTGTGTGTGTGGTGCTTCTTTGTGTATGTGTGTGCGCGTGGTGCTTCTTTGTGTGTGTGAGAGTGGTGCTACTTTGTATGTGTGAGTGGTGCTTCTTTGCGTGTATGAGAGTGGTGCTACTTTGTATGTGTGAGTGGTGCTTCTTTGTGTGTGTGAGAGTGGTGCTACTTTGTGTGTGTGTGTAGTGTTTCTGCAATGACACTAAAAATAAATACATTTAAATGCTGAATATAAATATTCCAATGCTAAGTAATATATATATATATATATATATATATATATATATATATATATATATATATATTAGCGCTGCTGTTCAATTAAAAAAATTAATCGAAATTAACGCATGATTAAAAATTTTAATTTTAACGCGAATTAACGCCCATTTTAAACGACACAATACAATACATTTGTTTGTATTCAAAATAGTATGTCATAATATCATAGCATAATAATAACATAATAAACAAGTCAGTTTAGTTTTACGACACAGGTATAATTAATTTTAAAAGATTTATTAAACATTAGCATATATGTCTATTGAATTAGTTATTGAGACCGGTTTATTGACATGTATCAATCAAGTCAAGTGATGCGAAATGTTTTCTTTTAAATCAACAACAATAACAAAACATGTTTTTCTCGTACCGTAGTTTCCTAAAAAATGACTTATGTCAACCCCTGTCCTCAACCCTTCCCTGTCAATATTTTGTAACACTTCGCCGCCAGGCGTTTACCCTACCGTCCTCTATCATGCATACCCATAGATACATGGGTGCATATCATTATATATATTATATCTATGTGCAATCCTCTCCACTTCCCATCCCAAAAAATTTTCACACGTCATTCATATCTAACGTGTGCCTTTTTCTTTCATTTAATAATAGTATAGCCAGAATATACTCGCTCCATTATTATTAACGCGTTTTTTACATATTTTTTCCGCTTTGCCCTACCCAGTTACATTTTTGACACACTTAACAGTCTCTTCCCACAAAGATGACATTTTTTTTGTTTACCCAACCACCGTACCCCTCTGTCCGAAAACAAGTTTTCACAAGTTACATTGTTTACAAACGATGGCACGTATCAAACTATAGCACGCGTCTGCAGAATGATGTTCACTAATTGTATTCAAGGTCATAAATTAGAATTAAGGAACGACATTCCTATTGTGGCGGCTATGAATTGTTATATTTAGATATAATATAATATTCACGTGTTAACCTCTATTAAAAACGAAATTATAATTTAGATTTTCTTTTAGCTATTTACTAACTAAAAAACGGAACAGTTCAATAAATGGGACCTACAAAATGACGGAATTTTCCGGACGGAGTTTTTTTTTACCGTTACGTCAACTAGTTTTATTCTTCCGTGGAGTTTTTTGTCAATTATTTCTCCGTCAACTATTTTTACTCAGCCGAGTGAAAATAGTTGACAGAAAAATAACTGGAGACAAAAACTAACGACAAAAAACTTCACCGGAGAGTAATAGAAGGTGATGGAGAAATAATCGAACAAAAAAATGTTTGCTGTAGAGTAAAAGTAAAAATAATTGACACAAAACTCCGCCAGAAAATAAAATTAGTTGAAGTAAAAAAAAACTCCGTCCGTAAAACTACGTCATTTAGTAGGACCCCAATTAATGATCACGTCATTAACTGGTAATTATCATATATTTTAAAGAAACTTAATACAATTGTTTTTAAGTTCATGATAATAATGATTATATTATACAAATATTACGTCAGATTCCTAAATATTTTGTATTACAATACAAGTTCCAAATTTCTTGATCAGTGATATAATTATGCAGCAGACAACAAAGAAATAATAACACTTCCGGTAAGGCTACACATAAAACAAGTCTTCGCAAGAGTGTACTAGCGCTGCTAACTAGCATGAGAAATTGTGAACAACACATTGAAAAGATATGCATTTCATGCTATTTTTAACATAAAACTAGTTCAAGTGTTTCACAATTTTTTTTTGAAAATTATTTTTATAACTATCAAAACTAAAAATAAAAAGAAATTAAAAAATAGAAATAAATTTAAAAATATATACAAAAATGTGACGTCTCTCCTCCCCCTTGTCACAAACTGTCACCATTGGAGCTTGACGTACTTTATGGACGGCCTCTTTCGGGGTACGTCGCAGGAAAAAAAAAAGCTTGAGGATCGCTGAACTAGCACATCCCAGTACATGTATGGCTGAGTAATTTACATGTATGGCTGAGTAATTTACATGTATGGCTGAGTAATTTGCATGTATGGCTGAGTAATTTACATGTATGACTGAGTAATTTACATGTATGGCTAAGTAATTTACACGTATGGCTGAGTAATTTACACGTATGGCTGAGTAATTTACACGTATGGCTGCGTAATTTACACGTATGGCTGCGTAATTTACACGTATGGCTGCGTAATTTACACGTATGGCTGCGTAATTTACACGTATGGCTGCGTAATTTACACGTATGGCTGAGTAATTTACACGTATGGCTGAGTAATTTACACGTATGGCTGAGTAATTTACACGTATGGCTGAGTAATTTACACGTATGGCTGAGTAATTTACACGTATGGCTGAGTAATTAACATGTATGGCTGAGTAATTTACACGTATGGCTGAGTAATTTACACGTATGGCTGAGTAATTTACATGTATGGCTGAGTAATTTACACGTATGGCTGAGTAATTTACACGTATGGCTGAGTAATTTACATGTATCTGAGTAATTTACATGTATGGCTAAGTAATTTACACGTATGGCTGAGTAATTTACATGTTAATTATACATAATGAACAGAAAAAAGAATTAAGTTTTTTTGTATATGACGTAAGTCCCTCCCCCTCCCCCCTACCCCTACCCCCCCCCCCCCCCCCGTCTTGAAGATCAGCCATTGAAGTAAACACAAATTCAAAAACTGAACAGGACATAATGTCAAGAGACACAACAATGCTTTCATTAGTGATAGGAAGATGCCTAAGTTGAACAGTTCCGATTAATTACCTATTCTTCTCATAACTATCGATTCCTATATGATGAGCATACTTTGTGGAATGTTCGAAGGTAGGTTAGATTTGAAATCCAATAGATTGATAGACAAACTGGGTAGAACCAATCCAATTCTGATCACCACTAATAGTCAACGCTTCATTAGGCCATAGTATATTTCTTGTTGACTTTGCCCTTTCACATAAAGCTAGATAGAAAGATTCCCCTATTATTGTACACTTCCGCGGCACACGGAGGGATGTTTAGGTTTTTTTTGGGAATCCACGCTGATATGTTGTGAGATAGTTGGGAAGGGGGGTATTTAAAAGAATACCCTGTATGGACCTTGTGACACCACTGTTGATAGAAAACTGTAAGTATAGGGGTTATCTTTAGCGATGAAGGGCCCCCAAGGTGGTTGTTTAAAACGCCCATTTCTGTACAACTTTAATTTTATACTACCACCTTTAAACGAAAATCAACACCTTAAGGCACACACGTGTCTGGGTATATCGACTGCTGAGTACAGTCAACAGTGGGTGTACATTGATTGTCTGAGTATATCGAATGCTCAGTACAGTCACCACTGGGCGTACATTGATTGTCTGAGTATATCGACTGCTCAGTACAGTCACCACTGGGAGTACATTGATTGTCTGAGTATATCGACTGCTCAGTACAGTCACCAGTGGGCGTACATTGATTGTCTGAGTATATCGACTGCTCAGTACATTCACCAGTGGGCGTACATTGATTGTCTGAGGACATCGACTGCTCAGTACATTCACCAGAGGGCGTACATTAATTGTCTGAGTATATCGACTGCTCAGTACAGTCACCACTGGCAGTACATTGATTGTCTGAGTATATCGACTGCTCAGTACAGTCAACAGTGGGCGTACATTAATTATCTGTGTATATCGACTGCTCAGTACAGTCACCAGTGGGCGTACATTAATTGTCTGAGTATATCGACTGCTCAGTACAGTCACCAGTGGGTGTACATTGATTGTCTGAGTATATCGACTGCTCAGTACAGTCACCAGTGGGCGTACATTCATTGTCTGAGTATATCGACTGCTCAGTACAGTCACCAGTGGGCGTACATTGATTGTCTGAGTATATCGACTGCTCAGTAGAGTCACCAGTGGGTGTACATTGATTGTCTGAGTATATCGACTGCTCAGTACAGTCACCAGTGGGCGTACATTGATTGTCTGAGTATATCGACTGCTCAGTACAGTCACCAGTGGGCGTACTTTAATTGTCCGAGTATATCGACTGCTCAGTACATTCACCAGTGAGCGTGCATTAATTGTCTGAGTATATCGACTGCTCAGTACAGTCACCAGTGGGCGTACAGTAATTGTCCGAGTATATGGACTGCTCAGTACATTCACCAGTGGGCGTACATTAATTGTCTGAGGATATCGACTGCTCAGTACAATCACCAGTGGGCGTACATTAATTGTCTGAGGACATCGACTGCTCAGTACAGTCACCAGTGGGCGTACATTAATTGTCTGAGTATATCGACTGCTCAGTACAGTCACCAGTGGGCGTACATTAATTGTCTGAGTATATCGACTGCTCAGTACAGTCACCAGTGGGCGTACATTAATTGTCTGAGTATATCGACTGCTCAGTACAGTCACCAGTGGGCGTACATTAATTGTCTGAGTATATCGACTGCTCAGTACAGTCACCAGTGGGCGTACATTAATTGTCTGAGTATATCGTCTGCTCAGTACCTTCAACACAAGGGCACACAATAGTGGTCTTAGCATAATGACTGATATTGTTTCTCTCCATCTGGTAAGATATCACGGCGATACTCTTTAATAATTTTGCGCAAAGCGTAAAAGAAAGAAAAGTATATTCTTGCAGAATGTAAATGTCACCTTAGCTCCTACACTGAGGACCTGATCAATATTGTGTTACACTACTAACCCCCCCCTTTCGATGGTTAGGCAGTTATATTTATACCTGTCACGTGAGCATGGTTTCCAGTAAGGTGATGTGTCAAATGTTTTTATGTCTTTTCAATCGATTTGTTAAGATGGGCCCCAAGAAAGGCCTGTTTGCTTAGCCTCTCCCCCAATATCTATAGACGTTTTGATCGACTTGACAAAAAGCGTTTAAACGAATACACAGTTATACCAGTGAATATTTTAGTTCATGACCATAGTCCTCCCTAATTTTCCCGTGGTGCCTCCATGGGCATTGCACTATCGGCTATGGGGTGAGTGTGTGTGTGTGGGGGGGGGTTAAAAAAGAGCATTGCAAAAAAAAAGTAAAAAAAAAGGTTCCACTGGTGGTATATATTTTAGGATATATACAAATTTCATCTTATCTTTACATTGACTTCACACATACACAGCATTTGCAGGAGATTTTTCAACAATCTGTTTTTCAACATTCTGTTTTTCAACAATTTGTTCTTTACCAATCTGTTTTTCAACATTCTGTTTTTTCCACAATCTGTTTTTCAATAATCTGTTTTTTTCAACATTCTGTTTTTCAACAATTTGTTTTTACCAATCTGTTTTTCAACATTCTGTTTATTCCACAATTGTTTTTCAATAATCTGTTTTTCAACATTCTGTTTTTCCACAATCTGTTTTTCAATAATCTTTTTTTCAACATTCTGTTTTTCCACAACCTCTTTTTCAATAATCTGTTTTTCAACATTCTGTTTTTCCACAATCTGTTTTTCAATAATCTCTTTTTCAACATTCTGTTTTTCCACAATCTGTTTTTCAATAATCTCTTTTTCAACATTCTGTTTTTTTAACAATTTGTTTATTCCCCGCCAACAAGTCTTGTATGACTGACTTTTGTGCGGCTCTAAACTACATTTAAAAAATATAAATAACTGAAAGCAGACTGCTCTCATCCACATCATGCCTAGTCATAGTGTGCCACCTACACATATAGCTTGGCTCTTCCCATGCTCGGGGCCACTGAATATTTCAACTGTGGCCTTATTAATCCTTCTTCCACGAATTGCTTAAAATGGATACCCTAATTATAACTCCCATATTTCCTAAATTGGTTACCCTAATAATAAACCCCCCAATCGCCTAAAATGTTTACCCTAATAATAATGCCCCTATTGCCTAAAATGGTTACTCTAATTATAACTCCCAAATTGCCTAAACGGTTACCCTAAGAATAACTTACCAATGGCCTAAAATGGTTTCCCTAATAATAACTTACCAATGGCCTAAAATGGTTACCCTAATAATAGCTCCAAAATTGCCTAAAATGGTTACCCTAAGAATAACTTACCAATGGCCTAAAATGGTTACCCTAATAATAATGCCCCTATTGCCTAAAATGGTTACTCTAATTATAATTCCCAAATTGCCTAAATGGCTACCCTAATAATAAAATCCCAAATCGCTTAAAATGGTTACCCTAATAATAACCTTCAAAATTGCCTAAAATGGTTACCCTAAGAATAACTTACCAATGGCCTAAAATGGTTACCCTAATAATAGCTCCTAAATTGCCAATAATGGTTACCTTAAGAATAGCTCCAAAATTGCCTAAAATGGTTACCCTAAGAATAACTTACCAATTGCCTAAAATGGTTACCCTAATAATAAACTCACAAATTGCTAAAAATGGTTACCCTAATAATAACCCTAAATTGCCTAAAAAGGTTACCTTAATAATAACTCCCAAATGGCCTTAAATAGTTAACCTGATAATTAATCATCACAAATAGGCTGTCAATGTCGAAATCATGAATTAGCTTTAAAGTACAGTTAAAATAATAATTTGACTATGCAGTTCTAGCTATTTATTTATAATAAATCATCTAAGTTACGAAAAATGCGCTCACACACGCAATCAAGTGGGCATGAAATAAAAATGCGCCCACATAAATATGAACGAAAACAAAAAAAACAAAAAAAAATGAACGGCTGCGACAATTCACAGCATTGGAGGGGGGGGGGGGGTTCCAAGATTCAGTTAATTTTGTGTATTATACTAAATGGTCAAAATGCGGTTAACGTTGATTGGTCAAATTACCTATGACCAAAAAAAAAAAGAATTTTAGATTTAAATTCAGCAATTTTTTGACACAATTCTAAATGTCACAATACTGTTTCAACAGATTTTCTCTACAAAATATAAGTCAAATTATAAGTCAAAATATAAGTCAAATTATAAGTCAAAATATAAGTGAAATTATCGAAAGTGTAAGCCGTTTATAAATCGAATTTGTATGTCTGAAGAAATTGATATTGCGATCAACGAAGCCAAAAATCAATAAATTTTAAAAACAAATGCAATTATAATTTTAAAAAAGAAGTTGGTGAAGCTAAATAAAAAAAATTGGATTTAATTATTTTCGTTAATGAAAAGTGAACAATATAAAGGTTAGTGAAAACAATCAAGAATTAGATACAAACATAATTATATAACTGGGGGGATTGAATTAATATGACCCAATACATTTACAATTAATCAAATTGCATGACAAAAATCTTTTTTTATAATGATTGTCAATATTGTATAATTGAAATATATAATTAAAGTATTATTTCATTAAAAAAAAATATAAAGCAATAATCTGACTTTGGAAATTCTTGTGCGTTTTTTACTTTTAGATGTACATTCTTTCAATATAGATATTCCCCACCACTTGAATGTTTCTAATTATAGACGGCGGTAGTTTGGAGTTTGGATACGTAGCGAGGTACTTCCGGTTGACGTAAAACACCGCCCCTGCCGTCTGGAACAGGACGTGGATCTCGACAGTTTTGTTGGAAACAAATTCTTTAGTGTAGAAGACGATTTCCGCTCCCCAGCTACCGTACCACATCTCGTTCAGAATGACGCAGTTCCCACCGTACCAATACTCGTTACGAGCTCGGAAGTAGAAGTTGATCATGTCGCCACTATTAGAGAAAGCGAGGACGAGTCCCCAATCGTCAAGCATAACACCCCTCAAGTAGAACTGGGGAAAAAAATTCGAATTCATTGTTGATTTTATATACTTGAAGGATTTACTGTAAAGCTGAGAGAGAGAGAGAGAGAGAGAGAGAGAGATATGAGAGAGAGAGAGAGAGAGAGTGCGTATGAGAGAGAGAGAGAGAGAAAGATAGGGAGAAATAGTGACTAAGGGAGAGAGGAAAAGAGAGTGAGAGAAAGTGAGAGAGAGTATGAGAGATGCATATAAAGAGAGTGAGAGAGGGGAGAGAGAGTGAGTGAGAGAGAGAGAGTGAAAGAGCGAAAGAGTGTAAGAGAGGAAGAGAGAGAGGGAGAGAGAGAAAAAGAGAGAGAATTAGAGAGAGTTAGAAAGAGAGAGAGGGAGAGAGAGAAATAGAATGAATGGGAATTAGAGAGAGAGACAGAGAAAGAGAGGGAGAGAGTGAGTGAGGGAGAGAGAGAAAGTCAGAGAGAGTGAGAGAGATGCTTATAAAGAGAGAGAGGGGGAGATAGAGAGTGAGTGAGAGAGAGTGAAAGAGAGAAGGAGTGTAATAGAGGAAGAGAGGGAGGAAGAGAGAGGAAGTGGGTAAAGGAGAGAGAGAAATAGAGAGAGAATTAGAGAGAGATAGGAAGAGAGTGAGAGAGAGGGAGAGAGAAAAAGAGAGTGAGAGAGATGTAGAGGGAGAGAAAAAAAATTTAAAAAACTTAACACGCTGCAACATAAAAGCGTTCTGATCCGCAGAGCGCACGCACTAGGGAAATAGGAGGCAAACAAAGGGAAGTAATTCATGCGACACTGACTTGATAAATAAAAGTCTCCATGCATTTTTTTAAACTGATGATAACTTAAAATTTAGAAGTAATTAAAAACAAAACCAACCACACTTCCAGTTGCTATGGTCGACACCGCGCTTCCCCATCCATTTTGGTTGTTTACGACGATGGCCCTTAACTCTATTTGGCGAGGTCTCGTGAGGCTGACCGATGTGAATGTCAAATTCGTAACCTCTTCGCCACTACGGCAAATAAAACATGACGCACAAGAGTCAGAATTGAAACTAAAAAGAGCGCAATTGCTCCCCGCCAACATGCAACTTATTGCGCACCCAACTTTGGAGCCCATGTCTGACGTCTGCGGCTCACATCCTTCAAAGTGTAGACCTTCCTCAAGTTTTAAAGTGTACTGCTTCACTGTTGGTTCTTTCCCTTTTGTAGTTTGAACATGAAGGGCAAAAGTCAGGACAAAGAGAAGGGTAGACAATTCGTGCTTCATTTTGTCACTTTCACAAATCTAATAGAATAAGCAAAACAAATAAGTAAAGTCTAATATTAAGTAAAATAAGCAAAACAAATAAGTAAAGTCTAATATTAAGTAAAATAATAGTGAATACATATATATACTATATTTGATCTTCAGTGAGTTGTAACGAACATTAACGAGTTGTAACGAACATTAATGAGTTGTAACGAATATTAACGAGTTGTAACGAACATTAACAAGTTGTGACGAATATTAACGAGTTGTAACGAATATTAACGAGTTGTAACTAACGTTTATGTTGCTTTTTTAATCTTTGTTTTGGTTGAAAATTTTTTGGAGAATCGAATTTTCCATCTTTCCTACTCCAGATTCGCAAGAGTATTTTCCCCCTTTACCCCTCCACTGATTATTTTCACATGTATGTATTTCCATTAGCTTACATATACACATTACCAGCCCCATAATTACATTATCATTGACATCGCTTGATTTTAAGCCCGATTAATTTGCATTGGACAATCTTGATGTGATAGGTAAATAGTATTTTAAAGGTCGACCCATTGTGCATCTAAGTATTATTATGTCTGTACGCCCTATGGTGAAGCTAAGTTTTAGGCCTACTATATACGCCCCATTGTGCAGCTAAGTATTACTTTGTCTGTACTCCCCATTGTGCAGCTAAGTAATACTATATACGCCCCATCGAACAGCTAAGTCTGTATTGTCGGACTTTCGACTCTTTGGCGCTAAGGTTGAATAATCTGTTTCTGTGTCCCGCAGTTATAGCCCTTGTGACTCCACTCAATTATGTGCCCGTCGTGCCCCAATATCTATTGAACTGTCGGGTACAGAGGGGGATAAAAGACAGGCGATGCTAAAACTGTCCCAGTGATGAGTGAATCTGATAGAAATTTTGTTTTGATGAGAATGTATCAAATTATAGAATGGGCACCTAAATTTGGCATTGTATATAATGACATACATGACTACCATCCCTAAATTGCGCTTCGACTTTTATGGATACATTCAATCGCGCTTCGATTTTTTAGGCTTTACTCAATCGCGCTTCGACTTTTAGGGCTTCACTCAATAGCGTTTCGACCTTTAGGGTTTCAATCAATCGCGCTTCGACTTTTAGAGCTTTACCCTATTGCGCTTCGATTTTTAGGGCCTCACTCAATCGCGCTTCGTCTTTTAGGACTTCACTCCATTGCGCTTCTACTTTTAGGGGCTCACTCAATCGCGATTTCTAGCGGATATTTGTAATTTGTATAGATCCTATTTCTAGGCTTACATAATGAAACGTAAAAAATATCTATATGGTTTTAAAACCATATAATATGTCTTGTTATTAGAGCTGCTGTTCGATTAAAAAATTGATCGCAATTAACGCATGATTAAAATTTTTATCTCAAATTAACGCATATTTTAATCGACACAATGTAATACATTTGTTTGTATTCAAACTTGTATGTCATAATATCATAGCATAAAATTGGTATAATAAATAAGTCAGATTAATTTACGAAAGAGGTATAATTATTTGCAAAAAGATTAATTAAGCATTATCATATATGTCTATTTAGATCAGTTTATTGACATGTATCAATCACTTCAAGCGATGCGAATTGTTTTCTTTTTAATCAACAACATTGCAAAACATGTGTTTTTTTCTGATGATACAAAATTTCTAGCATCTCATCATTTTGATCTAATTATTAACGGGTTCATTAAACACTTTTTGTTTTTTTTTACTTTCAACAATACACTGTTGTACCACCACCAATACACAATAGTATATAATGTTAACTAGTGAATGAAACTTTTCTCTTTTACATCGACCAGGAAGGGAGGTTTACTTGTCTTCATTGTATATTACAGGTGGGGCTTTTGTCGACATACCTGGGGGTGAGGATGTGAGCGAATTGCGACAGGGTGGGGGTGGTAGATCTACTTAATTAGTCAACGGACTTTAACTTCAAATTGTTGAGTGAAATTTTATTATTTTTCGATTTGGTGAACTTTCAGCATTTTGGTCTACTTAACGCATTTAGGTGTTGCGTTAAAAAGTTTAATCGCAATTTTTTTTTTTGAAGTGTTAATCGCAAATTAACGCAGTTTAATCAGCGACCCTACTTTTTATTATTTCTTTTAGTGCATTGGGCTATACAAGTGTATAGTTACTAATGAATTAACTTACTGATCTAATACAAGGCTGTGATGATTTCTTTTCCCCAACAAATATGCAGAAATGGGTGGTAAAATAAATTCAGGATTATCTAAAAAAAATATGGCAAATAACTAAAACTGTATATATTACTAAATTAACATATGAATATATAATTCTGAATATCCATGTTCGCTGCTGTGCCCTGGTAAAAATGTTATAATCGTGATTTAAAAAAAAAAATACCTTTACCAGGTTCTGTGTGATTCATGCTTATAATAAATGAGAACATTCCATAAGTTGAAATACGTTAGAGTTTCGAACCGATTTGCTTCATCAGACCCAGGTGGCTGGGGTTCGACCGTAAGTAAGATGTGTTTTCTGTAAAACTCTCCAATACTTAGGTGTTTCATGTACGATTGTCTGCGATGCGCTATCGCTAACGTCTCACCTCACACGCGTATACGCAGACAACATGACAACATCGCACGTTAATTGAGCTTTACCTCATCCTAACTCAATGAAATATTCATGGACATTCTTGGGGTCAAAGGTTCTCAAAGCTTAAGTCACCGAACATTGCAGCGATTACTAATTCGACAGTGTGTACCAGTGGTATGGACCCTTTTTTTTTTTGAAGGGCCGCGAGCCCAAAATGTAACTAAAAAAAAAAATATTTATCGCAAAGTTCCAACATTTCATTTAAAATTAAAAGTGATAATTTTGTATTTAAGCAGCGTGCCGACTGTTGAGGCTCTATGTGCCGACTGTGGCACGCGGGCCATAAGTTCGCCACCCCCCGGTATATACCATCCATGGGGCGAACTACGGTCAGCAGTTCACATCCGGCATTCCAGACTAGTTTCATGGCTAATCAAATAACCAGCAGTTTAAGTTATAATGCTTGACCATTAATTTGCATTAGGTCACGTGACTCATGTCAACACTCCATTCTTCTACTCTAGGCGCGGCCCGCCGATAAAATTAACGAACCCAACGTGGCCCGCGACTCAAAAGGTTTCCCCCCTCCCCCCCACACAGGTATATACACTTGACTATTATTTCTAATATTTTTATCTTTCTCTACTTTCAGTGCACGTGACGTCACACAAACCTTGCATGTCTCTGATTGGATGGCTAACAATGAAAGTTTGAGAATGACTGTACTATAAACATGAATTAACATAAAATGCTTAATAAATATTTTCGTTCATAGATGATTTGATAAGATGTCTGGATAATTGATAAATAAAATAGTATAGAAGTGTCCATTGTTTAATGTTCGTAAGCGATCACAAAAAGAAATGGAAAGATAATCTTTAGAAACTTATCAAATTTGTCCCCCTTTTGGTTAAATAGACAACCATTATTAACCCTTTCCATGTATAAGGAAGATCCTAGGTACGATAAGGTGTTAATTGTTACCTGACTGCTGGCTATTAGGAGATGTCAATCAGCAGATTAAACAATCTTATCGGCCTTGTAGAATGGCTGCTCTTATGAAATGAATTAAGGATAAAATTAGCATCCCCCCCCCCCCAAAAAAAATGACTTGTTTGGGATGTGTTATTTGGAGTTGTATATTAGAGAAAATGGAGCTGCAATGGGTTAAGTTACTTTTGACTACATCGCAATGTGTATGTTGATACTACTGGTTCTTTTTTTTTTTGGTGTTTGACTGAATGCGAAGAGTGAGATTATTTTAGCTATGAGAAAAACAAAGTCTGTGGACTGAATTTGTATTAATTTATGTGGCTGCAAAACTAAAATGTAACGCTTTCTAGTTACTGTTTCTAGATAGAACCGTGAGAGGTGGCGGTGTTTATAGATAATACTATGGTATTGAACATAACTAGCAAAATGATTCATAATAAAATTCTTAATAAATATAACATTCATATATATATATATATATATATATATATATATATATATATATATATATATAAAGTTCCCTTAACCCTAACGGGCCATCGGGGCAGATGAAGTGTAGAATTCATCTATTTCTATAACCTCGGCTTACGAAGGGATTGTGTGGCTAGCACAACGCCCAGCCGCCTTTACTTCCCCAACTTAAGTCAGGTACCCATTTAAAGCTTGTGGAACGACTTTGCATCAAATTTCACCTGGGAAAAATCCATGGACCTCTCTGAGGATCGAACCCAGGACTCTCAGGTCGACAGTCGAGTATCTACACCACTCAGCCATCCGTCACCCCATGTTTCGGTGCCCCTATCATTTTTTTCAAAAGTAGCTCCTTTTGGTACCATCTGAAGTATAAAGTACAATACATTACTTCGACTCGTTACTAGTAAGAAACCAACACGTTTCTCTGATTCCGCGAAATCGTATCAACATGGTCAATAGCAGGGATTTCAAACCTTTTCTCTCGCAGGCCACATTGGGTCCTTTAATTTAAGATTGGGGCCTATCCAAGACTAGAGGGAAGGAGTTTTGATAAGAACTAATATAAATGTTGACATTAACTAAAATGAATGTTGGCAATGAACTAATATATATGTTGACAATGAACTAATATAAATGTTGACAATGAACTTATATAAATGTTCACAATGAACTAATATAAATGTTGACAATGAACTAATATAAATGTTGACATGAACTGATATAAATGTTGATATGAACTAATATAAATGTGACATGTACTAATATAAATGTTGACATGTACTAATATAAATGTTGACATGTACTAATATAAATGTTGATAAGAACTAATATAAATGTTGACATGTACTAATATAAATGTTGATAAGAACTAATATAAATGTTGACATGTAATAATATAAATGTTGATATGTACTAAAATAAATGTTGACATGAACTAATATAAATGTTGACTATGAACTAATATAAATTAAATTTTAGCATTGTAATAAAAAACGCTCGTGCTGTGGCGCGGCGGCCCGGATTAAACAGTCCGGCGAGCCAAAATTGACCAGCGGGCTTTAGTTTCCCGATAACCGACCTATCACCTCAACAAATGTTCATTGTGTATTGACTATTGATCTGAAGGTCGCGACTTCGCTCCTTGGTGTAATTTTTTTTTTAATTAACAGAATACGGACTTTGAATAAGTAAATAAGATGTGTGTATGAACAAAGGACGACAGTGGGCTAAGATATTGTAATGTCATCGATAATTTATGCGCGTTTAACCGAGGCTATTAGAGTTGATCGATGCTGCAGGTTACAATACATATGTGTCATATCAGCATTGTAGTATTATAAATTGATACGGAGGAAGGATATTGACGGTGGTAGGGGGGTAGGGGGGAGACGCAAGGATACAATATTGAGTAAAAATGATATTTGTGTTACTTGTGACATTAACAACTTATTAATGATCATGTTTTTTTCGATGTAGAATTTTTCAGTATAATCGAAGGCGTTTTCAACGTAGTTCAGTGTTGTAAGGCAAGCATTAACCAAGTTCCAACAAGCGGATATAAAGTAGTTCGTCAAATTATTTAATAGTTTCTTTATTTTGCAATGAATAATAGCGGTCTCGCATCTGCGTTATATCGAAAGTAGATATCAAGCAATCAAAATGACGTCTTTTCGGTGTTTCAATTCAATAAATGTTTTTTTTTAAATCTACATTTGTGAATGGATTGTGTGGTTTTCAAAGATGAAACCCAAAGGCCTAAATGTGAAATAATTCCATTTAAATATTTGTTAGGATGTATTTCTACAACATATTGCACCTATAAATTGTAATAAAAAAATCATGAAAAATCGGATCTGCCTGAAACCAAAAAATATCCTAGCCTACTGATCAAACCTAAGGGGATATAACTCTATGCAAAGGTTTTTGCAGTGTACACCTGGTATAATTAACATTAGCTTTTCTTTTCTTCAAACCTAATAAACTTTCATTTTTTTTTTTACTAGATGATCAAACCAGCCTTGGGCGGGCAACCTGCGTCCCGCGCGCCAAATGTTGACCGTTAGCAGGTTGATCCCTGTCCGCGCACTGCTTCTCTCCGCTCGTTCACGGAGATAATGGTTACAATTAATTTAGATTAGTTCATGTATCCATCTATTCTTATCCAGCCCTTCTGTCAAATTTAGCAATCCAATGTGTACCCGCGGCTCGAAAAAGTTTGCCCAACCCTGAACTAAACAATGAGCTACGAAAGGTCTGCATTGTCTTCCGCTACGGATGGGTTCTATTTCACTGACGTCACAGCCGAAGGCCACGGATCATTAAACACAAGTGGAAGGAGACAGGGGGGGGAGGGGGTGGTGGTGGTGACGTCAGACTACGAGAAAAGTGACAACATATTTTTTTTTTTAGTTTTCATCGTTTTAATCCGTCTGTTTATCCATTCAATGTGAACTACATGTACTAAGTTTCATTTTCCTGTCTTAAAGGAAATACGTTCAAGTCCACTTTTTAAAGATTTTTATTTAAACTATTTTTTTTAACCAATCCCCGTATAGATATTTCAATGATGATAGTGATTGGAGGGAAAATATATATATATATATATATATATATATATATATATATATATATATATATAAAGCAGGTCAATCAGCTTACTTTTTTTTTTAAATTAAGTATACTTGAAGGGTGAAAATATAAAACAAGCAATTAAGCCTGTTCCATTCTGGACACAGGACGTGTTAGCGCATTTTCGTGTTATGTATCAGTACGTTTGTTAGCTTTCAGTAAATATTTGTAAATTTTGGAAATGTTTATAAATTCAATTGTGTAATGCATATATCTGTAAAAAAAAAATTATAAAGACGTTTATTTATATTTGAAAAAAAATTATTGTCTCTTAAATCTAACTACAAGTGGTTTGTGGTTACTGAAATAGGACTCATAATTGAAAACATTCTAAATTATAGTCATTTAATCGTCCGAAAACTCCGTCAATTGTTGCATAGCTCTGATACTTTCAATTAAACTCAGAACACACGCTTACTATTTCATTTGATGAGTTTCTTAATAAATCTTGGTGAAACTACGTGCTGCAGTATTTCGCACCAAATGAACGGGTTATTGAACGTACAAGGTGTATATATAATATATAAGCTCCTTAGGAGCCCTGAAGCCGGCCCTCAGAGGTCCTATCCCAAAATGAACTTTTGATGTACACATGGCAGGCCAAGACCTACAAAATGATATATACATCATGGGTCTAGGACTTATAGTTGCTGAGATATAGCGCTCCTTTATTAATATAGCTTATATAGTAAAAAACGGTACTAAGCCCCCTTTTACGGCCCTAAGAGGTCAGATCGCGAAATAAAAAAAGTCATTTCTTGGCAGGCCAAGACCTACAAAATGATATATACATCATGGGTCTAGGACTTATGGTTGTTGAGATCTAGGGTGTACACGGACAGACAAAACGGGGACAATAGAGCATTTTTTTTTCGAAAATGCTCTAAAAAGGCTTAAGAAAATCGATTAGTTTTGTAACTGATATTCGTTTCCATTAGATACAACCAGATTAATTCAATTAGAAAAAAAAAATCTTATATGACGCAAGGTCGACACCATGACGGATAACGTTAACATTACAGCAGTGCAGCAGTAGTTATTGTCGGGTCCTGTATACATATTACGTTTTGATAAATGTACCAACAGTGACTCCGGCATCGACCTGGTGTATTCCTCACAGTTATCTGTCAGTAATCAATTACGACTTAGAAACTGATGGAACACGACTGGTGCGTATAATGAGGAATATATACCAGGAAATTTAACTCCCGGATGCAAGGTAAGCTATTTAAAGTGATTTTTAACTTGCTGCCAAGTTACCTTCAATGTTCTCTCCAATGCTCCCTTTATAAACCCCTCCAATAATCCCTCCACTATTCCCTCCAATGTTCCGTTCAATGTTTTCTCAAATGTTCCTTCTGATGTACTTCCCAATGGTCCCTCCAAAGTTTCCCAAGGTAACGGCAGTATTATTGTTTCATTAAAAAATTATAAATTGATTCAACGATTTAAATAAATTTGAAATTTTTAAAGTTTTATTGGTTACCAGTGTCGGGGTAATTCCACTGTGATGCCCGCTAGCACCTTACAGTTTATTCCAAGACTGAGAATAACGAACATTAATACATTTTAAATTTTTGTTCTGTTTATTTCTACTAATGACGTTCTTAATATTTATGTAAATTATTGTTTTTAATCTACACTTCTATATGCGGGCCACACCAACGGAGCAAGCAGCGTTTGAACTTTGTTTCGCCACGGACACAATAAACGCCAACCTCTACTTCAGGGCCAGAATTCGGATGGATGGCCTCGCGGTAAAGCTCTCGAATGTCAGCCTGAAGGTACGTGGTTTAATCTCCGGTGAGGACCATGGAAAATTTTCAGGTCTTTTCTCAATAGGGTTAGTACTTTTTTCATTTTTTTTCAGAATCTTATTTTACATGGCATTTTTTAATGAACAATTGTGAACAAAATATAAAAATAATATTGATTTATTTTTCACTCAAAAAAACCTTCCCCACCAACGCCATCTTGTGTTTACATATAAGAAGCGTTTTTCAATAAAATTACTTCTTTGATGGATTGCACAATAACAATTATTTAATTACATCCAGGAACTTTATAGGGTATTTTTTTACCTCCATGTCTGAAACAAAATAAATAAAAAAAAAGTTTATTTTAAATTTAAAGTGCACTGTTTTAATGTATTAAGCGTCTACTGCAACTGTACCAAAAATGGTCAAATCTTGGTAATTGTCACGAAAGGTCTGCTTGGAATTTGGAAAGTCTGCTTGGTTGATTTGGGAATATAGTATTCTTCTATTTCAATTTTATTCAACTGTAATAGTCTTCTTGAAATTAATTTTATAGGAAAGTAAATTTGTCATCAAATAAAGCTTGTAAAGTATTAAAAATATTAAGCGAACACTCTCCCAACATTGAAGGTCCTTCGCAGTCAGGAGTATATAAGGCAATCCATAAAGAAGCAGAATTGTTGAAGTTGCAGTTTAAAAACAGCTTACTAAATTTTGAATGGTGCATACATTTTGACAGAAAAAGAATAGAAGGAGAAAAACAAGTTGTTTTACTGAAAAACGTTGAAAAAGAAATTTGATTAGCCATATTGTCTCTGACAAATGGAAAGCAGAGACAATATTTACAGCGAATAGGGCTGTTCTAGCTGAATACGTACTCTATTCATGTATTCGAGTAATTATTTGCGATACAAGGAATACAAATTCTGGCAGCAAAAATTGTGTGATACGCAAGCTGCAAAATTACTGTCAACAGAACAGTGGACAAATCCCTCAGTATATAGGCTGCCAGCTTCATGTTTTAGGCTTAGTACTCAAGCATGCTATGGATTCTGTTTTCGGCAGGGAAACGTCTAATCCAAACATTTCATACCCATTTGTTGCTGAAATTAGCGCAAATTACGAGTCACATAAAGAGTCACTTGATTCTCAAGATAGTAGTTCAGAAATCATGTGAGAAAACAAAGGATGGAAAGACGACATGAAATTCTTACATCATTTGACGCAAGTATTTCACTATTACGAATGAAATAAAACCTTTCCAGTAATTCATTTCCAGAGACTGACGGCTTTGGTAAATGCTCGTTGGAATTCAAAAGCAATACTAGCACTCTGGCATTCCGGGAAAATAGAAACGAGAAATTTGAACTTGTGTGTACTTTCATAGCGAGGGACATGCATGGTCTGAAGTATGGTTTTCAGATCAAAGGGACTGGAAAATAGGAAAAGAGATTTTGCACCTGCTTTGCATATGGCGTTACACTGAAGCAGAAAAAAAAGATGCTTCTTGAGGCACTGGGTCTGTGAAGATTAAGCAATACCTGGTATAGAACGATGTAACTGCTATGCAGAAAGAGCTATACAAATAATGCAAGATATTGTTCCACGTTGTGAGACTTCAAAGACACTATTAACTGTTTTATTCTCACTAATGATGAAGCATAAAACTTAATTTATGTTTCCTATGCTGTCCTTTATTATCATTTCATATTTTGGGCATCTCTATACTCATGCTTACATGCATTGCACTTGTTGTTCTTACGTAACTTTCCATTACAGTGTTGTGTTATATATATTAATATATAATATTCGTTTTATGGTTTGGTGGGGAAGGTTTTTCAAATATTTTCAGAAAAGGTTATTTGTGTCATAATACACTCGTTAAAAGTCACCTTGTCTTGCCATGTAAATATGAGTTCACAAAAAAGTCATAACCCTATTGCTCAAGTTCCCTTCATATCTCCCGTGGTGCCTACATGACCATTGCACTATCGGCTATGGTGGGGATGAAAGAAGGGCAACATCTCATCCTAACAAAGACTTCACACACACACACTTCAGGGCCAGTGATGACGGGTTCTGCTCCAGGAACGTCGTATACAACAGCATCATCGAGGGGGTCTGGTAGACCGGCGGCAGCCAGCGCGTGTACACGAATGTCTTCTCTGCGGGCCGACCATTTTAGATGCATGCCTTGCTGGGGATGTTCGAGGCGAGATACTTAGTGGACGGGGCGTTGGTACAGTCCCACGTCAGCATGCTCCTGCCTGTCACTTCTGTGAGCCACATTGTCGTAATGGGGGGATTTGTCCATTGATGGTCAAAATTTTCTTTTTAGTATAAACAGAAAATTCTTAGCTTTCTTTATATAAAAAAAAAGTAAAAAATATTTTTTCTAAATTTCTTAAAAATTAAAAAAAAAACACGTTAATAGTAAAAGGGGCATAATTGTGACATATTTATGTTCAAAATGTTTTCTCAGACATAGTAATTTCCCTTATATTATTTATTTAATCTGAGAAACGTTGAAAGACGGATAAACAGAGAAATATAATATCATAAACTAAAAACTTGGGATCACAAATTTTATACGTATTAAAGCGTATTCTTATATTAATTGTGCATATCTATAAACAACGGATCATTTCAAGTCAGACTTAAGCAGTGTTTTAAAATATCCATATTGACTTATAATGAATATGCTTCAACATATTTGTTCACTTTTTTTGAACAAGGAAAAGCGATTATCTGTCATATTTTTCTTGAAGGAAGATTTTATTTACATTTCTGCATGAAATCGATTTGTTTCCCCTTTTTTTAAAATCCAAAACGAAAATGAAACTGGTAGGACTAATTATAACATTCTAGAAAATCCACAAACTGAAAATATAGCTAGTTTTCATTTATACGTGTGGTTTTTTTATGCACTTGTTGTGTTGAATGAGATGAAAATGTTGGCAGAATAAACGTACAATTTGTTCATTGTGTTGAGCTGTTTTGAGTGGTCAGGTGAGTTAGCTTCTAATTTTTAGAAAACGCATACTAAGAGCCACACGTGGCTATTAAGGAAATAGTGCACTGAAGATTATTGTGCATCAAATTTTTCCATTCATATGTTTGAACGGCCCAGTGGTCAATTATGGAAAAAGCCGGGGGCCCCGTAAATAGATAGGAGGGCCCCGCATTAGTAGATTCTTTAATTTTTCAAGTTGGGGTAACAAAACTAAATCATGATTTACAATACCTGCCCTGCGCATGAGTATCATGATTTACAATACCTGCCCTTATAATGATTTACAATACCTGCCCAACATATGAGTATCCTGATTTACAATACCTGCCAATGCGTATGAGTATCATGATTTACAATACCTGCCCTTATAATGATTTACAATACCTGCCCAACATATTAGTATCATGATTTACAATACCTGCCCATGCGTATGAGTATCATGATTTACAATACCTGCCCAACATATGAGTATCATGATTTACAATACCTACCCATGCCTAAGAGTATCATGATTTACAATACCTACCCATGCCTATGAGTATCATGATTTACAATACCTAGCCATGCCTATGAGTATCATGATTTACAATACCTACCCATGCCTATGAGTATCATGATTTACAATACCTACCCATGCCTATGAGTATCGTGATTTACAATACCTACCCATGCCTATGAGTATCATGATTTACAATACCTGCCCTGCATACGATCATTCTGATTTACTTTTCAAATTATGGCCAGACCAGCAATCTTATTATACTACTGGGGAGAAGCGCTGGTGATTATGGGAACAAGTATTTCGTGACCGTAAAGAGCGAAGATGTTAAATAATCACCCCCCCACCCCGAACACCATTTCTGTTATAACACAATGCATCTAAATTCATTTCACTACCCTCCTGTTGATGGTTATACCAACACAGAATAAATATCATTCAGAAATTAGAAAGCAAGCATCGCTAATTTTAACGATTCTCTACCTAATACTGAATACAATTCGGCCAATTTTGTTTTTTTCTTTCATAAAAATGAAGAACTTTAAGAAAGATACAGATGACATAAATACACAAATATGGCGGCTTTAAGATAATCAGTTTAAGATGTATAAGATATTTAAACATATTTCTTTTCATTCAGCACTTATTCTAATTAATTGATCACAATAATTATCAATATTTGTTTGATTGTCAAAAAGATTAATATTTATCACATAGCTCATCACAAATGTCTAGATACACTTTATAAATGTCTACATAGATGTATTTATGTTATGTAAAATTATACAGGCATAAGTATGTGCATGTTCATTATTAGTGTACACATATAAATACACTAATGAAATGTAAAATGGGTAAAGGCATAATAAAAATGTACTTACATCTATTTCTTTATGAAATGTTAAGAAAGATTCTTAAACATAAATGTAACAGATGTATTGTTTTATGAAATGTGATAAGGACAAAGAACTTATTGTGTACATACATTCAATTCTTTACAGAAATAAAATGAAAGCTTTCCATTATTCAACCTTGCACATCATTATAGCAGCAGCTGCACATTTACTACAACATGGATACGGTGATGTAAAGGACCCAGGGATTTGCGCAAGTATTGTAGATCATAACCGAAAGGTTCATGTGTCAGTATGTAACACCGTTCACAAACACAGCAATGAGGATAGATATGTTGTGTGCTCCAGTGTTCAGGATCACGGTCTTAAATCTACCAGCAGGATGGGTTGCACGCTAACTAGCTCGCCGGTTCGTCAGGCCAACTCCATCAACTGTGTCTTTGTTGATGATTCACTCAGTGAAAACTGCACGGTGGTATGCAACAGCGTTCATGAACCTTTGGGCCAAAGCGGATCTATGGTATGCACGAACGCGTACAGCCAGCAAAGTCTCGTGAATACTGTACAGTGCACACACATCCCAGTTGTACCAAGCCAGACAGGTAAAAATACCTGCACAGCAGTACGAAAATCAAACATTGAGGCTGATTTTGTTGTTTGTACAAGTCTGTTTCAAGACACTCGGAAAAAAGACAAAGAGTTGTGTGTCCAAATTTTCGACCAAGTTAACCAAACGAGCTCAAATTTTTGTAATCAAGTCAATCATCCGTTGCAGGGAGCGGTTAAGCTCGACTGCACTGCATTCCGCAATCAGCCGAAAACCCGTGCCTCTGTGATGTGTTCGACGGTTTTTGTTGAAAATTCTCGCTCTACGTCGTGCGCAGTTTTTTACGACGGCCGTCACCAGTCCGGCACTTTAGACTGCACCAAACATGATGTGGCTCTAGCTGGTACTTTTCCGCCAGATTGCACCACAACCAGCATTATGTTATTCTGCGTTGTCGCCTTCAACAAGATACAAACCGTCGGATCTTTTGCATGCTTCAGCGCTTTCAGAAACGCTCCGAAAAGCCAAGTCACAGTCTGCGAATATATTGGCGACTATGACGACTTGCGACCGAGCGGTACACTCTATTGCAGCGATCACCAGAGACATTTGAAAGAATCGGGGTCTATACCCTGTAACAGCGTCCTCGGTTTTAGTCCTCGCCAAGGACAAATATCATGCACCGTCCTTGTGGGAACAACTCGTGATAAGACGTCAGCAGTCTGCAGCACGATGCTGTATACAAAGCGTCATGAAAACGAAGAGCATGACGATCAGCAGCAAGAAATTCACTTAAACGAATTAAATCTTTACGCTCAACCGAAAAACGAAGTACAGGCAGGTTTTTTCGGTTGGCTTATACAAGGAATATATAATTTTTTCACCACTACTTGGAAAATGTTCTCTGATGCAGTGAAGCAATATTTTAAAATATCCCGGCAAGTGCTGAGATGTACCAATGAAGTCTGGCAAGCGGCCTGGAAACGAGATATAAATAGTTTGCTTATTGCAGTAAAAGAGTGTAGTAAGTAAATTTTCAGGATAAATTTTTGTACAGTAAACAGCGAAATCTCAAAATCCCAGCTGCCCCCTTCTCTCCCCCCCTTCTCTCTCCACCCCCACCCCCAAATAAAAATAAATAACAGTCAAACTCAACCTGGAATGCGCGGCAAAAACATTAAAGGGACGGATGGTCGTGTGATATGCGCTCGACTGTCGACCTGTTGGTCTCTGGTTCGAACCCCATTGATGACCAATTGATATTGCAGGTCAGGATTAAAGTTATCACTATATCTCCCGTGGTGCCTCCAAGGCCATTACACTAGTGGCTACGGTTGGGATGAAAGAAGGGCACTGCGGAAACCGTGGTTAATAGGATCTAAGAGATTTCATCTCATCCTTACAGGGACTTCGCACACAAAAACATGAAGAGATTGCGTTTTTTTAGAATAATAAATTGTTTATAGAACTTGAATTCCTAACGCGATGTTTCGACTGTTTTTTTTTTTGGGGGGGGGGGGGCGTTTTCATCAGCGCTGTTTACCAAATTTATTTTTCGCATAGGCTTTTAATGGTCGAAGATTGAATTTTGCAATATAACGTATGGTCTTTATCAATCATTTCGTTACTAAGTTCATTTCTTATCTGATTTAAAAAAACAACAAAAATATCATTTCAAAATTTCACTCAGCGAGTGTTTAACAATTTAGCGTCAGTATAAAAATAATACAACATTAAAATCTTGAACGACTTTCAGTATACATTTCGGAGTATTAAATTTACATCAGTGTAACCTAAAAAGATTAATTATGATTGTTCTCAAGAATCAAATATACTACTCAAAATTGTTTCAAAATTACACATGTGGTCCGAATCAATGCACCTGAAATTGTTTTAATTAGATGTATACTTTTTAGTTTAATGTTCCTATTTTTTAAAATCGCTACCTTGTGAGTAAGATGTAACCGAAAATTAGATGGCGTTCCTCGATTGCTGTTAAGTGTTGAGTTCATTAACGCTACAATTATTACTTTTTTTTTTATTTATAAAAAAATGACATCGGACGAATTTTTTTAATGAATTAATTTTATATTTCCTTTTATATTTCAGCTCGAGCCGCCATTGGGTAAACTTCCATGTGATAATCATATGTCATCTATTCAAGTCCACTTTTAGTGAAGCCTCCATAGTATGTCGTCATCGTACTTTCGATTTCTTGTATTTGTTATGATGATATATTCGGCAGTCTTGTGGATGATGCGTCTGTTCTTACCTGTTGTAGACTGTTGAAATTGTAAATAAATTCATGTCATAATTCGGTAATTGGGGTAGCTAGCCATGTGTTGTGTTGTGTTGTGGTGTGGTGTGGTTTGTTTTTGTTTTCTCGTGTGTGACGCCCCTGTAAGGATGAGATGAAGTCTCTTAAATCATATTAACCACTAATGGGACGGTTTTTATGTTGCCCTTCTTTCATCCCCACCATAGCTGATAGCGCAATGGCCATGGAGGCAACATGGGGAGATATAGCGGGGGGGGGATTTCAGCCATGATCTGAAATATCTATTGGTCCTCACCGGAGATCGAACCTGGGAGTTTCAGGTCGACAGTCGAGCGCTTTACCATACGACCACTCGTTAATTGATTTAGACTGTTGTAGCTGTAATAAAATTCATGTCATAATTTACATGATTCGGTAATTGGGGTACTTAACTAGGTGGTAAGTTGTGTTTTATGTTTTTTTCTTGAAGGGCTCGTTAATTTAAAAATTCAACCATCACTTATGATTGGAATAAAAAAAAATATGCAGTAGTAGTTACTTTGTGTTACTTGTGGTGTCAGCTGTTTGTGTATTTTATTAATCTTCTATTTCTCTTTTAATGTTATAAAATCGATAATGTTTGTAATTATTCTTCACTTGATGCATTTGTCTTATTGATTTTAGATTAACAGTATAGTATCATTTAATTCCTTCCTCGTGTGGCAACTTGGGTATTTTATATCCTAAATATGCCTTGTTAAATTATTTCTACATAATGAAATTTAAAAAAAAAAAAATAATAAACAAAAATATTGCCTTAAATGTTTTTCTTATATTTTTGTAAAGTCTTTGTATTGGTCACGTGTCTGTCAAGCAGCCATCGTGTCCATCATTAACTCGGAAATAGAGAGAGGGCACCATAAAAAGACCAGTCCCCCCAATGCCCCCCACCATGAGTTTTAGGCTCCTGACAGTTATTCAGTTGGTCTCTCCGTCACAGTGGCCCTGGATATGGAATGCTAAAATTAAAAAAAAAAAATTCGTAAAGTCGTAACAGTCGTGCAAGAGTCGCCAAAGGGGCCATAACCACTTTGTACAAATACAAACTATTTCTATCTCCCCTTGGATTTTCTTTTGTTGTATTACTTCTACCCCTACGGTCGTAAGTCTGTGTGGTGGGGGAGGGGGGATTAAACCTGTTGTTGTTGTTTGGCAAGGTCAAGTAGGGTCGGTGAACACACGGCTCGGGGGAGAGATTAAGTTGACCAGTGTACGGTGGAGTTTTGATCTGTGAGACACTTGAAAGGTTGAGATGATTAACTCGATGATCCTTTAAGCCAGTGGTCCCCCCCCAACCCCCACCCTGGGGCTTTAGACCGGTACAGGTCCGTGAATCTAATTGTGCTGGCCCAAGAAAAATGTGAAATTGTTTCCTTTATATTTACTGTGATGTTTCCATGGACGCGAGGTTAACCGGGAGCTAATCTTAGACACAAATAATCAGACATGTATACGTGTTATTAAATAAATAAAACATATTTAGTCATGATCTGAACTATTCCCTTTGATTGGTACTCACTGGAGATCGAACCTCAGATCCCCAGTCGAGCTCTTTACCTCACGACCATCCGTACCCACTCGAAAGTGAGGGTGGAGGGTGTGAGAGTTAGAATAATGCAGTCAAGTCAGTCGGAGCATGGTAGTCAAACAACACAGGTAAGTACGAGTGTCTTTAGGAGTCTTACGTGGTAGTGTCACGTGGTATTTTCACTTGGTAGTGTCACGTGGCAGTCTCACGGGTGAGTTTCATGAAGGATAAAAAGTGGCAACGGTTTTGTAGGTGAAAGTTTTTATTCATGTATGTTTTGTTGAAATAAAATTTGTTGAATTCATTGTTGAATGCATTAAGAAAATCACAACTGCACAGGCGTAAGTTCCGAAAAAGCAATAAATAATTTACTTACCATCAGTAACTTCAACGCCACTGTTTTTCACTGCCGGTTACATCATCAAAATTCCTTCGTGACAAAATAACTGCTTTTTAGTATGGTATATGTACGGTGCGCTTTTCTACGGGAATTCCCGGTTCGTTGCGCACCATTTAAGGCAATGAGAGAGTTATAACGATATGCTAACGTCACTATTTTTTGCTTTGGGGAGAAAATAGCTCAGCAAACCAGCGATAATAATTGTGCACGTCTGTGTGTTGGTTTTTTTTCAAAGCATGTAACTGGCAGGATAATTATGGCAGGATAATTATGGGATTGGAGCTTACTGGAATATGTGTGAGCTTATGGGAATATTGGGAGCTTATATGAATATTTGGGAGTTTATGGGAATATTTGGAATCTTATGGGAATATGTGGGAGCTTATAGGAAAATGTGGGAGCTTATGGGCTTGGAGCTTACGGGAATATGTGGGAGCTTATGAGAATATGTGGAAGCTTATGGGAATATGTAAGAGCTTATGGGAATATGTGGAATATTATGGGAATGTGTGGGAGCCTATAGGAATATGTCGAAGCTTATGGGAATATGTGGGAGCTTATGGGAATATTTGGGTGCTTATGGGAATATCTGGAAGCTTATGGAAATATGTGGGAGCTTATGGGATAATTTGGGAGCTTATGTGAATATGTGAGAATTTATGGGAATGGAGCTTATTGGAATATGTGGGAGCTTATGGGAATATGTGGGTGCTTATAGGAATATGTGGGAGCTTATGGGATTGGAGCTTACGGGACTATGTGGGAGCTTATGGGGATATGTGGGAATTTATGGGAATGGAGCTTATGGCAATATGTTGGAGCTTATGTAAATATGTAGGAGCTTATGGGATTGGAGCTTACAGAAATATGTGGAAGCTTATGGGAATATGTGGGAGCTTATATGAATATGTGGGAGCTTATGGGAATATTTCAAATCTTATGGGAATATGTGGGAGCTTATAGGAAAATATGGGAGCTTATGGAATCGGAGCTTACGGGAATATGTGGGAGCTTATGGGAATATGTGGGAGCTTATGGGAATATGTTGAATATAATGGAAATATGTGGGAGCCTATAGAAATATGTGGAAGCTTATGGAAATATGTGGGAGCTTAGGGGAATATGTGGGTGCTTATGGGATAATGTGGGAGCTTATGGGAATATGTGGGAATTTATGGGAATGGAGCTTTTGGCAATATGTTGGAGCTTTTTTGAATATGCGGGAGCCTACTGGAATATGTAGAAGCATATATGAATATGTGGGAGCTTATAGGAATATGTGGAAGCTTATGGGAATATTTGAGAGCTTATGGGAATATGTAGGAAATTATGGAAATATTTGAGAGCTTATGGGAATATGTGGGAGCTTATGGGAATTTGTGGGAGCTTATGGGAATATTTGAGAGCTTATAGGAATATGTGGTAGCTTATGGGAATATGTGGGAGCTTATGGGAATATGTGGGAGCTTATTAGAATATTTGCGAGCTTATGGGATTGTAGCTTACGGGAATATGTGGGAGCTTATGCGAATACGTGGGAGCTTATGGGAATATGTGGGAGCTTATGGGAATATGTGGGAGCTTATGGGAATATTTGAGAGCTTATGGGAATATGTGGGAGCTTATAGAAATATTTGGGAGCTTATGGGAATATGTTGGAGCCTACGGAAAAATGTGGAAGCTTATGGGAATATGTGGGAGCTTATGGGAGTATGTGGGAGCATATGGGAATATTTGAGTGCATATGGGAATATGTGGCAGCTTATGGAAACATGTGGGAGCTTATGCGAATTTGTGGGAGCTTTTTAGAATATTTGGGAGCTTACGGGAATATGTGGAAGCTTAAATGAATATGTGGGAGCTTATAGGAATACGAAGAAGCTTATGGGAATATGTGGGAGTTTATGGGAATGTTTGAGAGCTTATGGGAATATGTGGGAGCTTATGAGAATATGTAGGAGCTAATGGGAATATTTGAGAGCTCATGGGAATATTTGAGAGATTATAGGAATATGTGGGAGATTATGGGAATATGTGGGAGCTTAATGGGAATATTTGGAATCTTATGGGAATATGTGAGAACTTATAGGAAAATGTGGGAGCATATGGGATTAGAGCTTACGGGAATGTGTGGGAGCTTATGGGAATATGTGGAAGCTTATGGGAATATGTGGGAGCTTATAAAAATATGTAGAATATAATGGGAATATGTGAAAGCCTATAGGAATATGTGGAAGCTTATGGGAATATGGGGGTGCTTATGGGAATACCTGGGAGATTATGGAATATGTGGGAGCTTTTGGGAAAATGTGGGAGATTATGGGAGTATGTGGGAGCTTATGGGAATATTTGAGTGCATAAGGGAATATGTGGCAGCTTATGGGAACATGTGGGAGCTTATGGGAATTTGTGGGAGCTTATTAGAAATTTTGAGAGCTTATGGAATATGTGGGAGCTTATATGAATATGTGGGAGCTTATAGGAATACGAGGAAGCTTATGGGAATATGTGGGAGTTTATGGGAATGTTTGAGAGCTTATGGGAATATGTGGGAGCTTATGAGAATATGTAGGAGCTTATTAGAATATTTGGGAGCTCATGGGAATATTTGAGAGATTATAGGACCATGTGGGAGATTATGGGAAAATGTGGGAGCTTATGGGAATATTTGAGAGCTTATGGAAATATGTGGGGGCTTTTGGGAATATGTGGGAGCTTATGGGAATATGTGGGAGCTTATTAGAATATTTGGGAGCATATGGGAATGGAGCTAACGGGAATATGTGGGAGTTTATACGAATATGTGGGAGCTTTTGGAAATATGTGGGAGCTTAAGGGAATATGTGGGAGCTTATATGAATATGTGGGAGCTCATGGCATTGGACCTTTTGGAGCTTTTGGGAATATGTGGGTGCTTATGGGAATTTTTACGAGCTTATGGGAATATGTGGGAGCTTATGGGAATAAGTGAGATCTTATGGGAATATTTGGAAGCTAATCGGATTGGAGCTTACTGGAATATGTGGGAGCTTATAGGAATATGTATTAGCTTATATGAATATGTGGGAGCTTATTGGAATATTTGGAAGCTTATGGGATAAAGTGGGAGCTTATGGCAATATGTTGGGACTTTATGTGGATACGTGGCAGCTTAAGGGATTGGAGCTTACTAGAATATGTGGGAGCTTATTGGAATATGTGGGAGCTTATTGGAATATGAGGGAGCTTATGGGAATATGTGGGAGCTTATGGGAATATTTGAGAGCTTATGGGAATATTTGAGAGATTATGGGAGTATGTTGGATATTATGGGTATATGTGGTAGCTTATGGGAATATTTAAGAGCTTATGGGAATATGTGGGAGTTTATGGGAATATGTGGGAGCTTATGGGAATAGGTTGGAGCTTATTAGAATATTTGGGAGCTTTTGGGATTGTAGCTTACGGGAATATGTGGGAGCTTATGCGAATATGTGGGTGCTTTTGGGAATATGTGGGAGCTTATGGGAATATGTGGGAGCTTATGGGAATATGTGGGAGCTTATGGGAATATTTAAGAGCTTATGGGAATATGTTGGAGCTTATGGGATTATGTGGGAGCTTATGAGAATATGTGTGAGCTTATGGGAAATGAGATAATGGGAATATGTGAGAGCTTATGGGAATATGTGGGAGCTAATGCGAATATGTGGGAGCTTATGGGAATATGTGGGAGCTTATGGGAATATTTGAGAGCTTATGGGAATATGTGGGAGCTTAAAGGAATATGTGGGAGCTTATGGGAATATGTTGGAGCTTACGGAAAAAACGTGGAAGCTTATGGGAATATGTGGGAGTTTATGTAAATATTTGAGAGCTTATGGGAATATGTGGGAGCTTATGGGAATTTGTGGGAGCTTATGGGAATATTTGAGAATTTATGGGAATATGTGGGAGCTTATGGGAATATGTGGGAGCTTATGGGAATATGTGAGAGCTTATTAGAATATTTGGGAGCTTATGGGATTGTAGCTTACGGGAATATGTGGAGCTTATGGGAATATGTGGGAGCTTATGGGAATATGTTGAATATAATGGAAATATGTGAGAGCCTATAGAAATATGTGGAAGCTTATGGAAATATGTGGGAGCTTAGGGGAATATGTGGGTGCTTATGGGATAATGTGGGAGCTTATGGGAATATGTGGGAATTTATGGGAATGGAGCTTTTGGCAATATGTTGGAGCTTTTTTGAATATGCGGGAGCCTACTGGAATATGTAGAAGCATATATGAATATGTGGGAGCTTATAGGAATATGTGGAAGCTTATGGGAATATTTGAGAGCTTATGGGAATATATAGGAAATTATGGAAATATTTGAGAGCTTATGGGAATATGTGGGAGCTTATGGGAATTTGTGGGAGCTTATGGGAATATTTGAGAGCTTATAGGAATATGTGGTAGCTTATGGGAATATGTGGGAGCTTATGGGAATATGTGGGAGCTTATTAGAATATTTGCGAGCTTATGGGATTGTAGCTTACGGGAATATGTGGGAGCTTATGCGAATACGTGGGAGCTTATGGGAATATGTGGGAGCTTATGGGAATATGTGGGAGCTTATGGGAATATTTGAGAGCTTATGGGAATATGTGGGAGCTTATGAGAATATGTAGGAGCTAATGGGAATATTTGAGAGCTCATGGGAATATTTGAGAGATTATAGGAATAAGTGGGAGATTATGGGAATATGTGCGAGCTTAATGGGAATATTTGGAATCTTATGGGAATATGTGAGAACTTATAGGAAAATGTGGGAGCATATGGGATTAGAGCTTACGGGAATGTGTGGGAGCTTATGGGAATATGTGGAAGCTTATGGGAATATGTGGGAGCTTATAAAAATATGTAGAATATAATGGGAATATGTAAAAGCCTATAGGAATATGTGGAAGCTTATGGGAATATGGGGGTGCTTATGGGAATACCTGGGAGATTATGGAATATGTGGGAGCTTTTGGGAAAATGTGGGAGATTATGGGAGTATGTGGGAGCTTATGGGAATATTTGAGTGCATAAGGGAATATGTGGCAGCTTATGGGAACATGTGGGAGCTTATGGGAATTTGTGGGAGCTTATTAGAAATTTTGAGAGCTTATGGAATATGTGGGAGCTTATATGAATATGTGGGAGCTTATAGGAATACGAGGAAGCTTATGGGAATATGTGGGAGTTTATGGGAATGTTTGAGAGCTTATGGGAATATGTGGGAGCTTATGAGAATATGTAGGAGCTTATTAGAATATTTGGGAGCTCATGGGAATATTTGAGAGATTATAGGACCATGTGGGAGATTATGGGAAAATGTGGGAGCTTATGGGAATATTTGAGAGCTTATGGAAATATGTGGGGGCTTTTGGGAATATGTGGGAGCTTATGGGAATATGTGGGAGCTTATTAAAATATTTTGGAGCATATGGGAATGGAGCTAACGGGAATATGTGGGAGTTTATACGAATATGTGGGAGCTTTTGGGAATATGTGGGAGCTTAAGGGAATATGTGGGAGCTTATATGAATATGTGGGAGCTCATGGCATTGGACCTTTTGGAGCTTTTGGGAATATGTGGGTGCTTATGGGAATTTTTACGAGCTTATGGGAATATGTGGGAGCTTATGGGAATAAGTGAGATCTTATGGGAATATTTGGAAGCTTATGGGATTGGAGCTTACTGGATAATGTGGGAGTTTATGGGAATATTTGGGAGCTAATCGGATTGGAGCTTACTGGAATATGTGGGAGCTTATAGGAATATGTATTAGCTTATATGAATATGTGGGAGCTTATTGGAATATTTGGAAGCTTATGGGATAAAGTGGGAGCTTATGGCAATATGTTGGGACTTTATGTGGATACGTGGCAGCTTAAGGGATTGGAGCTTACTAGAATATGTGGGAGCTTATTGGAATATGTGGGAGCTTATTGGAATATGAGGGAGCTTATGGGAATATGTGGGAGCTTATGGGAATATTTGAGAGCTTATGGGAATATTTGAGAGATTATGGGAGTATGTTGGATATTATGGGTATATGTGGTAGCTTATGGGAATATTTAAGAGCTTATGGGAATATGTGGGAGTTTATGGGAATATGTGGGAGCTTATGGGAATAGGTTGGAGCTTATTAGAATATTTGGGAGCTTTTGGGATTGTAGCTTACGGGAATATGTGGGAGCTTATGCGAATATGTGGGTGCTTTTGGGAATATGTGGGAGCTTATGGGAATATGTGGGAGCTTATGGGAATATGTGGGAGCTTATGGGAATATTTAAGAGCTTATGGGAATATGTTGGAGCTTATGGGATTATGTGGGAGCTTATGAGAATATGTGTGAGCTTATGGGAAATGAGCTTATGGGAATATGTGAGAGCTTATGGGAATATGTGGGAGCTAATGCGAATATGTGGGAGCTTATGGGAATATGTGGGAGCTTATGGGATTATTTGAGAGCTTATGGGAATATGTTGGAGCTTAAAGGAATATGTGGGAGCTTATGGGAATATGTTGGAGCTTACGGAAAAAACGTGGAAGCTTATGGGAATATGTGGGAGTTTATGGAAATATTTGAGAGCTTATGGGAATATGTGGGAGCTTATGGGAATTTGTGGGAGCTTAGGGGGATATTTGAGAATTTATGGGAATATGTGGGAGCTTATGGGAATATGTGGGAGCTTATGGGAATATGTGAGAGCTTATTAGAATATTTGGGAGCTTATGGGATTGTAGCTTACGGGAATATGTGGGAGCTTATGGGAATACGTGGGAGCTTATGGGAATATGTGGGAGCTTAAGGGAATATGTGGGAGCTTATGGGAATATTTGAGAGCTTATTTGAATATGTGGGAGCTTATAGGAATATGTGGGGGCTTATGGGAATATGTTGGAGCTTACGGAAAAATGTGGAAGCTTATGGGAATATGTGAGAGCTTATAGTAATATGTGGGAGCTTATAGTAATATGTGGAAGCTAATGGAAAAATGTGGGAGTTTATGGAAATATGTGGGAGATTATAGAAATACGTGGGAGCTGTTAGGGAATATGTGGGAATTTATGGGAATGGAGCTTATGGCAATATAATGGGGCTTATGTGAATATGTGGGAGCTTATGGGATTGGAGCTTACTGGAATATGTGGGAGCTAATGGGAATATGTGGGATCTTAATGGGAATATTTGGAATCTTATGGGAATATGTGAGAACTTATAGGAAAATGTGGGAGCAAATGGGATTGGAGCTTACGGGAATATGTTGTAGCTTATGGGAATATGTGGAAGCTTATGAAAATATGTGGGAGCTTATAAAAATATGTAGAATATAATGGGAATATGTGAAAGCCTATAGGAATATGTGGAAGCTTATGGAAATATGGGGGTGCTTATGGGAATACCTGGCAAATTATGGAATATGTGGGAGCTTTTTGGAAAATGTGGGAGATTATGGGAGTATGTGGGAGCTTATGGGAATATTTGAGTGCATAAGGGAATATGTGGCAGCTTATGGGAACATGTGGGAGCTTATGGGAATTTATGGGAGCTTATTAGAATATTTGGGAGCTTATGGAATATGTGGGAGCTTATATAAATATGTGGGAGCTTATAGGAATACGAGGAAGCTAATGGGAATATGTGGGAGTTTATGTGAATGTTTGAGAGCTTATGGGAATATGTGGGAGCTTATGAGAATATGTAGGAGCTAATGGGAATATTTGAGAGCTCATGGGAAAATTTGAGAGATTATGGGAACATGTGGGAGATTATGGGAAAATGTGGGAGCTTATGGGAATATTTAGAGCTTATGGAAATATGTGGGGGCTTATGGGAATATGTGGGAGCTTATGGGAATATGTGGGAGCTAATTAGAATATTTGGAAGCTTATGGGAATGCAGCTAACGGGAATATGTGGGAGTTTATACGAATATGTGGGAGCTTTTGGGAATATGTGGGAGTTTAAGGGAATATGTGGGAGCTTATATGAATATGTGGGAGCTCATGGCATTGGACCTTACGGGAATATGTGGGAGCTTTTGGGATTATGTGGGTGCTTATGGGAATTTTTACGAGCTTATGGGAATGTGTGGGAGCTTATGGGAATATGTGAGAGCTTATGGGAATATTTGGGAGCTTATGGGATTGGAGCTTACTGGATAATGTGGGAGCTTATGGGAATATGTGGGAGCTAATCGGATTGGAGCTTACTGGAATATGTGGGAACTTATAGGAATATGTATTAGCTTATATGAACATGTGGGAGCTTATTGGAATATTTGGGAGCTTATGGGATAAAGTGGAAGCTTATGGCAATATGTTGGGACTTTATGTGGATATGTGGGAGCTTAAGGGATTGGAGCTTACTGGAATATGTGGGAGCTTATTGGAATATGTGGGAGCTTATTGGAATATGTGGGAGCTTATGGGAATATGTGGGAGCTTATGGGAATATTTGAGAGCTTATGGGAAAATTGGAGAGATCATGGGAGTATGTTGGATATTATGGGTATATGTGGTAGCTTATGGGAATATTTAAGAGCTTATGGGAATATGTGGGAGCTTATGGGAATATGTGGGAGCTTATGGGAATAGGTTGGAGCTTATTAGAATATTTGGGAGCTTTTGGGATTGTAGCTTACGGGAAATTGTGGGAGCTTATGCGAATATGTGGGTGCTTATGGGAATATGTGGGAGCTTATGGGAATATTTGAGAGCTTATGGGAATATTTTGGAGCTTATGGGATTATGTGGGAGCTTATGAGAATATGTGTGAGCTTATGGGAATTGAGCTTATGGGAATATGTGAGAGCTTATGGGAATATGTGGGAGCTTATGCGAATATGTGGGAGCTTATGGGAATATGTGGGAGCTTATGGGAATATTTGAGAGCTTATGGGAATATGTGGGAGCTTATAGGAATATGTGGGAGCTTATGGGAATATGTTGGAGCTTACGGAAAAATGTGGAAGCTTATGGGAATATGTGGGAGTTTATGGAAATATGTGGGAGCTTATAGGAATATGTGGGAGCTTATAGTAATATGTGGAAGCTTATGGATAAATGTGGGAGTTTATGGAAATACGTGGGAGCTGGTAGGATAATGTGGGAGCTGAGGAAATATGTGGGGAGCTTTTGAAAATATGTTGGAGCTTAAGGGAATATGTGGGTGCTTATAGGAATATGTGGGAGCTTATGGGATTTGAGCTTTCGGGAATATGTGGGAGCGTATGGGAATATGTGGAAGCTTATGGGAATATGTGGGAGCTTATGGAAATATGTGTATAATAATGCGAATATGTGAGAGCCTATAGGAATATGTGGAAGCTTATGGGAATATGGGGAAGCTTAAGAGAATATGTGGGTGCTTTTGGGATAATGGGGGAGCTTATGGGAGTATGTGGGAGCTTATGGGAATATTTGAGAGCATAAGGGAATATGTGGGAGCTTATGGGAACTTGTGAGAGCTTATGGGAATTTGTGGGAGCTTATTAGAATATTTGGGAGCTTATGGAATATGTGGGAGCTTATATGCATATGTGGGAGCTTATAGGATTACTTGGAAGCTTATGGGAATATGTGGGTTTTTAAGGGAATGTTTGAGAGCTTATGGGTATATGTTGGAGCTTATGAGAATATGTAGGAGCTTATGGGAATATTTGAGAGCTCATGGGAATATTTGAGAGATTATGGGAATATGTGGGAGATTATGGGTTAAATGTGGGAACTAATGGGAATATTTGAGAGCTTTTGGGAATATGTGGGGGCTTATGGGAATATGTGGGACCTTATGGGATTGGAGCTTACGGGTATATGTGGGAGCTTTTGGGAATATGTGGGTGCTTATGGGAATATCCGGGAGCTTATAGGAATATGTGGGAGCTTATGAGATAATGTGGGAGCTTATGGGAATATTTGGGAGCTTATGGGATTGGAGCTTACTAAATAATGTGGGAGCTGATGGACTTATGTGGGAGCTAATCGGAATGGAGCTTACTTGAATATCTGAGAGCTTATGGGAATATGTATGAGCTTATCTGAATATGTGGGAGCTTATTGGAATATTTGGGAGCTTATGGGATAATGTGGAAGCTTATGGGAATATGTGGGAATTTATGGAAATTGAGCTTATGACAATATGTTGGGACTTTATGTGAATATGTAGGAGCTTAAGGGATTGGAGCTTTCTGGAATATGTGGGAGCCTATTGGAATATGTGGGAGCATTCGGGAATGTTTGAGAGCTTATAGGAATACGTGGGAGCTTATGGGAATATGTGGGATCTTATGGGAATTTTTACGAGCTTATGGGAATATGTGGGAGCTTTTGGGAATATGTGAGAGCTTATGGGACTATGTTGGAGCTTATTAAAATATTTGGGAGCTTTTGGGATTGTAGCTTACGGGAATATGTGGGAGTTTATGCGAATATGTGGGTGCTTATGGGAATATGTGGGAGCTTATGGGAATTTGTGGGAGCTTATGGGAATAATTGAGAGCTTATGGGAATAATTGAGAGCTTATGGGAATATGTTGGAGCTTATGGGAATATGTGGGAGCTTATGGGAATATGTGGGAATTTATGGGAATGGAGCTTATGGCAATATTTTGGAGCTTATAAGAATAAATGGGAGCTTATGGGATTGGAGCTTACTAGAATATGTGGGAGCTTATGGGAATATGTAGGAGCTTATATGAATATGTGGGAGCTTAAGGGAATATTTGGAATCTGATGGGAATAGTTTTGACCTTATAGAAAAATTTGGGAGCTTATGGGATTGGAGCTTACGGGAATATGTGGAAGCTTATGGGAATATGTGGAAGCTTATGGGAATATGTGGAAGCTTCTGGGAAAATGATAAATATTATGGGAATATGTAGGAGCCGATAGGAATATGTGGAATATTATGAGAATATGTGGGAGACTATAGGAATATGTGGAAGCTTATGAGAATATGTGGGAGATTATGGGAATGTGTTGGAGCTTATGGGAGAATGTGGGAGCTTATGGGAATATGTGGGAATTTATGGGAACGAAGCTTATGGCAATATGTTGGAGCTTATTTGAATATGTGGGAGCCGACTGGAATATTTGGGAGCATATATGAATATGTGGGAGCTTATAGGAATATGTGGAAGCTTATGGGAATATGTGAACGCTTATGGGAAAATTTGAGAGCTTATGGGAATATGTCGGAGTTTATGGAAATATTTGTAAGCTTATGGTAATATGTAGGAGGTTATGGGAATTTGTGTGAGTTTATGGGAATATTTTAGAGCTTATGGGAATATGTGGGAGCTAATGGGAATATGTGGGAGCTTATGGGAATATATGGGAGCTTATTAGAATGTTTGGGAGCTTATGGGATTTTAGCTTACGGGAATATGTGGGAGCTTATGCGAATACGTAGGAGCTTATGGGAATATGTGGGAGCTTATGGGAATATGTGGGAACTTAATAGAATATTTGGGAGCTTATGGGATTGTAGCTTACGGGAATATGTGGGAGTTTATACGAATATGTGGAAGCTTATGGGAATATGTGGGAGCTTAAGGGAATATATGGGAGCTTATATGAATATGTGGGAGCTCATGGCATTGGAGCTTACGGGAATATGTGGGAGCTTTTGTGAATATGTGGGTGCTTATGGGAATATCCGGAAGCTTATGGGAATATTTGGGAGCTTATGGGATTGGAGCTTACTGGATAATGTGAGAGCTTATGGAAATATGTAGGAGCTAATCGGATTGGAGCTTACTGGAATATCTTGGAGCTTATGGGAATATGTATGAGCTTATATGAATATGTGGGAGCTTATTGGAATATTTGGGAGCTTATGGGATAATGTGGAAGGTTATGGGAATATGTGGGAATTTATGCAATTTGAGCTTATGGCAATATGTTGAGACTTTATGTGAATAGGTGGGAGCTTAAGGGATTGGAGCTTTCTGGAATATGTGGGAGCCTATTGGAATATGTGGGAGCTTATGGGAATGTTTGAGAGCTTATATGAATACGTGGGAGCTTATGGGAATATGTGGAAGCTTATGGGAATATTTGAGAGCTTATGGGAATATTTGAGAGATTATGGGAATATGTGGGAGATGATTGGAATATGTGGGAGATTATGGGAATATTTAAGAGCTTATGGGAATATGTGGGAGCTTATGGGAATATGTGAGAGCTTATGGGAATATGTTGGAGCTTATTAAAATATTTGGGAGCTTTAGTGATTGTAGCTTACGGGAATATGTGGGTGCTTCTGGGAATATGTGGGAGTTTATGGGAATTTGTGGAAGCTTATGGGAATAATTGAGAGCTTATGGGAATAATTGAGAGCTTATGAAAATATGTGGGAGCTTAGGGGAATATGTGGGAGCTTATGGGAATATGTGGGAGCTTATGGGAATGGAGCTTATGGCAATATGTTGGAGCTTATAAGAATATATGGGAGCTTATGGGATTGGAGCTTACTGGAATATGTGGGAGCTTATGGGAATATGTAGGAGCTTATATGAATATGTGGGAGCTAATGGGAATATTTGGAATCTTTTGGGAATAGTTCGGAGCTTATAGAAAAATGTGGGAGCTTAAGGGATTGGAGCTTACGGGAATATGTGGGAGCTTATGGGTATATGTGGGAGCTTATGGGAATATGTGGAAGCTTCTGGGAAAATGTGGAATATTATGGGAATATGTGGGAGCCTATATGGATATGTGGAATATTATGAGAATATGTGGGAGCCTATAGGAATATGTGGAAGCTTATAAGAATATGTGGGAGATTATGAGAATGTGTGGGAGCTTATGGGAGAATGTGGGAGCTTATGGGAATATGTGGAAATTTATGGGAATGTTGGAGCTTATTTGAATATGTGGGAGCCTACTGGAATATGTTGGAGTATATATGAATTTGTGGGAGCTTATAGGAATATGTGGAAGCTTATGGGAATATGTGAACGCTTATAGGAATATTTGAGAGCTTATGGGAATATGTGGGAGTTTATGGAAAAATTTGAGAGCTTATGGGAATATGTGGGAGGTTATGGGAATTTGTGTAAGCTTATGGGAATATTTGAGAGCTTATGGGAAAATGTGGGAGCTTATGGGAATATGTGAAAGCTTATGAGAATATGTGGGAGATTATGGGATTGTAGCTTACGGGAATATGTGGGAGCTTATGGGAATTCGTAGGAGCTTATGGGAATATGTGGGAGCTTATGGGAATATGTGGGAACTTATGGGAATATTTGAGAGCTTATGGGAATATGTGGTAGCTTATAGGAATATGTGGGAGCTTATAGTAATAAATGGAAGCTTATGGAAAAATGTGGGAGTTTATGGAAATATGTGGGAGATTATAGAAAAACGTGGGAGCTGTTATGGAATATGTGGGAATTTAGGGGAATGGAGCTTATGGTAATACATTGGAGCTTATGTGAATATGTGGGAGCTTATAGGATTGGAGCTTACTGGAATATATGGGAGCTTATGGGAATATGTGGGAGCTTAATGGGAATATTTGTAATCTTATGGGAATATATGAGAGCTTATAGGAAAGTGTGGGAGATTATGGTATTGGAGCTTACGGGAATATGTGGGAGTTTTTGGGAATATGTGGAAGCTTATGGGAATATGTGGGAGCTTATGGAAATATGTGGAATATAATGGGAATATGTGAGAGCCTATAGGAAAATGTGGAAGCTTATGGGAATATGGAGGAGCTTATGAGAATATGTGGGTGCTTATGGGAATACCTGGGAGGTTATGAAATATGTGGGAGCTTTTGGGATAATGTGGGAGCCTATGGAAGTTTCTGGGAGCTTATGGGAATATTTGAGAGCATATGGGAATATGAGGGAGCTTATGGGAACATGTGGGAGCTTATGGGAATTTGTGGGAGCTTATTAGAATATTTGGGAGCTTATGGAATATGTGCAAGCTTATATGAATATGTGGGAGCTTATAGGAATACGTGGAAGCTTATGGTAATATGTGGGAGCTTATGGGAATGTTTGAGAGCTTATGGGAATATGTGGGAGCTTATGAGAATATGTAGGAGCTAATGGGAATATTTGAGAGCTCATGGGAATATTTGAGAGATTATGGAAATATGTGGGAGATGCTCGGAAAATGTGGGAGCATATGAGAATATGTGGGAGCTTATGGGAATAAGGGGGTGCTTATGGGAATACCTGGGAGATTATGGAATATGTGGGAGCTTTTGGGATAATGTGGGAGATTATGGGAGTATGTGGGAGCTTATGGGAATATTTATGTGCATAAGGGAATATGTGGGAGCTTATGGGAACATGTGGAAGCTTATGGGAATTTGTGGGAGCTTATTAGAATATTTAAGAGCTTATGGAATATGTTGGAGATTATATGAATATGTGGGAGCTTATAGAAATACGAGGAAGCTTATGGGAATATGTGGGAGTTTATGGGAATGTTTGAGAGCTTTTGGGAATATGTGGGAGCTTATGAGAATATGTAGGAGCTAATGGGAATATTTGAGAGCTCATGGGAATATTTGAGAGATTATGGGAATATGTGGGAGATTATGGGAAAATGTGAGAGCTTATGGGAATATATGAGAGCTTATGGAAATATGTGGGGGCTTATGGGAATATGTGGGAGCTTATGGGAATATGTGGGAGCTTATTAGAATATTTGAGAGCTTATGGGAATGGAGCTAACGGGAATATGTGGGAGTTTATACGAATATGTGGGAGCTTTTGGGAATATGTGGGAGCTTAATGGAATAAGTGGGAGCTTATATGAATATATGGGAGCTCATGGCATTGGACCTTACGGAAATATGTGAGAGCTTTTGGGAATATGTGGGTGCTTATGGGAATATCCGGGAGCTTATGGGAATATGTGGGAGCTTATGAGATAATGTGGGAGCTTATGGGAATATTTGGGAGCTTATGGGATTGGAGCTTACTGGATAATGTGGGAGCTTATCGGAATATGTGGGAGCTAATCGGATTGGAGCTTACTGGAATTTGTGGGAGCTTATCGGAATATTATTAGCTTATATGAATATGTGGGAGCTTATTGGAACATTTGGGAGCTTATGGGATGAAGTGGGAGCTTATGGCAATATGTTGGGACTATATGTGGATATGTGGGAGCTTAAGGGATTGGAGCTTACTGGAATATGTGGGAGCTTATTGGAATATGTAGGAGAATATGGGAATATGTGGGAGCTTATGGGAATTTTTACGAGCTTATTGGAATATATGGGAGCTTATGGGAATATGTGAGAGCTTATGGGAATATGTTGGAGCTTATTAAAATATTTGGGAGTTTTGGGATTGTAGCTTACGGGAATTTGTGGGAGTTTATGCGAATATGTGGGTGCTTATGGGAATATGTGGGAGCTTATGGGAATTTTTGGGAGCTTATGGGAATAATTGAGAGCTTATGGGAATAATTGAGAGCTTATGAGAATATGTGGGAGCTTATGGGTATATGTGGGAGCTTATGGGAATATGTGGGAATTTATGGGAATGGAGCTTATGGCAATATTTTGGAGCTTATAAGAATATATGAAAGCTTTTGGGATTGGAGCTTACTGGAATATGTGGGAGCTTATGGGAATATGTAGGAGCTTATATGAATATGTGGGAGCTTATCGGAATATTTGGAATCTTATGGGAATAGTTGGGAGCGTATAGAAAAATTTGGGAGCTTATGGGATTGGAGCTTACGGGAAAATGTGGAAGCTTATGGGAATATGTGGAAGCTTATGGGAATATGTGGAAGCTTCTGGGAAAATGAGGAATATTATGGGAATATATGGGAGCCTATAGGAATATGTGGAATATTATGAGAATATGTGGGAGACTATAGGAATATGTGGAAGCTTATGAGAATATGTGGGAGATTATGGGAATGTGTGGGAGCTTATGGGAGAATGTGGGAGCTTATGGGAATATGTGGGAATTTATGGGAATGAAGCTTATGGCAATATGTTGGAGCTTATTTGAATATGTGGGAGCCTACTGGAATATGTGGGAGCATATATGAATATGTGGGAGCTTATAGGAATATGTGGAAGCTTATGGGAATATGTGAACGCTTATGGGAATATTTGAGAGCTTATGGGAATATGTCGGAGTTTATGGAAATATTTGAGAACTTATGGGAATATGTGGGAGGTTATGGGAATTTGTGTGAGCTTATGGGAATATTTAAGAACTTATGGGAATATGTGGGAGCTAATGGGAATATGTGGGAGCTAATGGGAATATGTGGGAACTTATGGGAATTTTTGGGAGCTTATGGGAATAATTGAGAGCTTATGGGAATAATTGAGAGCTTATGGGAATATGTGGCAGCTTATGGGTATATGTGGGAGCTTATGGGAATATGTGGGAATTTATGGGAATGGAGCTTATGGCAATATTTTGGAGCTTATAAGAATATATGAAAGCTTTTGGGATTGGAGCTTACTGGAATATGTGGGAGCTTATGGGAATATGTAGGAGCTTATATGAATATGTGGGAGCTTATCGGAATATTTGGAATCTTATGGGAATAGTTGGGAGCGTATAGAAAAATTTGGGAGCTTATGGGATTGGAGCTTACGGGAAAATGTGGAAGCTTATGGGAATATGTGGAAGCTTATGGGAATATGTGGAAGCTTCTGGGAAAATGAGGAATATTATGGGAATATATGGGAGCCTATAGGAATATGTGGAATATTATGAGAATATGTGGGAGACTATAGGAATATGTGGAAGCTTATGAGAATATGTGGGAGATTATGGGAATGTGTGGGAGCTTATGGGAGAATGTGGGAGCTTATGGGAATATGTGGGAATTTATGGGAATGAAGCTTATGGCAATATGTTGGAGCTTATTTGAATATGTGGGAGCCTACTGGAATATGTGGGAGCATATATGAATATGTGGGAGCTTATAGGAATATGTGGAAGCTTATGGGAATATGTGAACGCTTATGGGAATATTTGAGAGCTTATGGGAATATGTCGGAGTTTATGGAAATATTTGAGAACTTATGGGAATATGTGGGATGTTATGGGAATTTGTGTGAGCTTATGGGAATATTTTAGAACTTATGGGAATATGTGGGAGCTAATGGGAATATGTGGGAGCTAATGGGAATATGTGGGAACTTAATAGAATATTTGGGAGCTTATGGGATTGTAGCTTACGGGAATATGTGGGAGTTTATACGAATATGTGGGAGCTTATGGGAATATGTGGGAGCTTAAGGGAATATGTTGGAGCTTATATGAAAATGTGGGAGCTCATGGCATTGGAGCTTACGGGAATATGTGGGAGCTTTTGGGAATATGTGGGTGCTTATGCGAATATCCGGAATCTTAAGGGAATATGTGGGAGCTTATGAGATAATGTGAGAGCTTATGGGAATATTTGGGAGCTTATGGGATTGGAGCTTACTGCATGTGAGAGCTTATGGAAATATGTAGGATCTAATCGAATTGGAGCTTACTGGAATATCTTGGAGCTTATGGGAATATGAATGAGCTCATATGAATATGTGGGAGCTTATTGGAATATTTGGGAGCTTATGGGATAATGTGGAAGCTTATGGGAATATGTGGGAATTCATGGAATTTGAGCTTATGGCAAAATGTTGGGACTTTATGTGAATATGTGGGAACTTAAGGGATTGGAGCTTTCTGGTATATGTGGGAGCCTATTGGAATATGTGGGAGCTTATGGGAATGTTTGAGTATGTTGGAGCTTATTAAAATATTTGGGAGCTTTTGGGATTGTAGCTTACGGGAATATGTGGGAGCTTATGCGAATATGTGGGTGCTTCTGGGAATATGTGGGAGCTTATGGGAATTTGTGGGAGCTTATGGGAATAATTGAGAGCTTATGGGAATAATTGAGAGCTTATGGGAATAATTGAGAGCTTATGGGAATATGTGGCAATTTATGGGAATGGAGCTTATGGCAATATGTTGGAGCTTATAAGAATATATGGGAGCTTATGGGATTGGAGCTTACTGGAATATGTGGGAGCTTATGGAAATATGTAGGAGCTTATATGAATATTTGGGAGCTTATGGGAATATTTGGAATCTTTTGAAAATAGTTGGGAGCTTATAGAAAAATGTGGGAGCTTATGGGATTGAAGCTTACGGGAATATGTGGGAGCTTATGGGTATATGTGGGAGCTATGGGAATATTGGCGAGCTTCTAAGGAAAATAGCTAAGAATATTAGTAAGATATATTATGGGCCTATAGAATATGTGGAATATTAGGAGAATATGTGGGAGCCTATAGGAATATGTGGAAGCTTATGGAAATATGTGGGAGATTATGGGAATGTGTGGGAGCTTATGGGAGAATGTGGGAGCTTATGGGAATATGTGGGATTTTATGGGAATGTTGGAGCTTATTTGAATATGTGGGAGCCTACTGGAAAATGTTGGAGCATATATGAATATGTGGGAGCTTATAGAAATATGTGGAAGCTTATGGGATTGGAGCTTACGGGAATATGTGGGAGCTTATGGGAATATGTGGAAGCTTATGGGAATATGTGGGAGCTTATGGAAATATGTGGAATATAATGGGAATATGTGAGAGCCTATAGGAATATGTGGAAGCTTATGGGAATATGGAGGAGCTTATGAGAATATGTGGGTGCTTATGGGAATACCTGGGAGATTATGAAATATGTGGGAGCTTTTGGGATAATGTGGGAGCTTATGGGAGTATCTGGGAGCCTATGGGAATATTTGAGAGCATATGGGAATATGTGGGAGTTTATGGGAACATGTGGGAGCTTATGGGAATTTGTGGGAGCTTATTAGAATATTTGGGAGCTTATGGAATATGTGGGAGCTTATATGAATATGTGGGAGCTTATAGGAATACGTGGAAGCTGATGGGAATATGTGGGAGTTTATGGGAATATTTGAGAGCTTATGGGAAAATGTGGGAGCTTATGAGAATATGTAGGAGCTAATGGGAATATTTGAGAGCTCATGGGAATATTTGAGAGATTATGGAAATATGTGGGAGATGCTCGGAAAATGTGGAAGCTTATGGGAATATGTGGGAGCTTATAAAAAATGCAGAATATAATGGGAATATGTAAGAGCCTATAGGAATTTGTGGAAGCTGTGGGAATATGGGGATGCTTATGGGAATACCTAGGAGATTATGGAATATGTGGGAGCTTTTGGGATAATGTTGGAGATTATGGGAGTATCTGGGAGCTTATGGGAATGATTGAGTGCATAAAGGAATATGTGGCAGCTTATGGGAACATGTGGGAGCTTATGGGAATTTGTGGGAGCTTATTAGAATATTTGGGAGCTTATGGAATATGTGGGAGCTTATATGAATATGTGGGAGCTTATAGGAATACGAGGAAGCTTATGGGAATATGTGGGAGTTTATGGGAATGTTTGAGAGCTTATGGGAATATGTGGGAGCTTATGAGAATATGTAGAAGCTAATGGGAATATTTGAGAGCTCATGGGAATATTTGAGAGATTATGGGAATATGTGGGAGATTATGGGAAAATGTGGGAGCTTATGGGAATAATTGAGAGCTGATGGAAATATGTGGGGGCTTATGGGAATACGTCGGAGCTTATGGGAATATGTGGGAGCTTATTAGAATATTTGGGAGCTTATGGGAATGGAGCTAACGGAAATATGTGGGAGTTTATACGAATATGTGGGAGTTTTGGGAATATGTGGGAGCTTAAGGGAATATGTGGGAGCTTTTGGGAATATGTGGGTGCTTATGGGAATATCCGGGAGCTTATGGGAATATGTGGGAGCTTATGAGATAATGTGGGAGCTTATGGGAATATTTGGGAGCTTATGGGATTGGAGCTTACTGGATAATGTGGGAGCTTATGGGAATATGTGGGAGCTAATCGGATTGGAGCTTACTGGAATATGTGGGAGCTTATGGGAATATGTATTAGCTTATTTGAATATGTGGGAGCTTATTGGAATATGTGAAAGCTTATGGGAATATGTGGGAGCTTATGGAAATATGTGGATAATAATGGGAATATGTGAGAGCCTATAGGAATATGTGGAAGCTTATGGGAATATGGGGGAGCTTAAGAGAATATGTGGGTGCTTATGGGAATACCTGGGAGATGATGGAATATGTGGGAGCTTTTGGGATAATGTGGGAGCTTATGGGAGTATGTGGGAGCTTATGGGAATATTTGAGAGCATATGGTAATATGTGGGAGCTTATGGGAACATGTGGGAGCTTATGGGAATTTGTGGGAGCTTATTAGAATATTTGGGAGCTTATGGAATATGTGGGAGCTTATATGAATATGTGGGAGCTTATAGTAATAAATGGAAGCTTATGGAAAAATGTGGAGTTTATGGAAATATGTGGGAGATTATAGAAATACGTGGGAGCTGTTATGGAATATGTGGGAATTTATGGGAATGGAGCTTATGGCAATATATTGGAGCTTATGTGAATATGTGGGAGCTTATGGGATTGGAGCTTACTGGAATATGTGGGAGCTTATGGGAATATGTGGGAGCTTAATGGGAATATTTGGAATCTTATGGGAATATATGAGAGCTTATAGGAAAATGTGGGAGCTTATGGGATTGGAGCTTACGGGAATATGTGGGAGCTTATGGAAATATGTGGAATATAATGGGAATATGTGAGAGCCTATAGAAATATGTGGAAGCTTATGGGAATATGGGGGAGCTTATGAGAATATGTGGGTGTTTATGGGAATACCTGGGAGATTATGAAATATGTGGGAGCTTTTGGGATAATGTGGGAGCTTATGGGAGTATTTGAGAGCATATGGTAATATGTGGGAGCTTATGGGAACATGTGGGAGCTTATGGGAATTTGTGGGAGCTTATTAGAATATTTGGGAGCTTATGGAATATGTGGGAGCTTATATGAATATGTGGGAGCTTATAGGAATACGTGGGAGTTTATGGGAATATTTGAGAGCATATGGTAATATGTGGGAGCTTATGGGAACATGTGGGAGTTTATGGGAATGTTTGAGAGCTTATGTGAATATGTGGGAGCTTTTGAGAATATGTAGGAGCTAATGGGAATATTTGAGAGCTCATGGGAATATGTGAGAGATTATGGGAATATGTGGGAGATGCTCGGAAAATGTGGGAGCTTATGGGAATATTTGAGAGCTTATGGGATTATGTGGGGGCTTATGGGAATATGTGGGAGCTTATGAGAATATGTTGGAGCTTATTAGAATATTTTGGAGCTTATGGGATTGTAGCTTACGGGAATATGTGGGAGTTTATACGAAAATGTGGGAGCTTATGGGAATATGTGGGAGCTTAAGGGAATATGTGGGAGCTTATATGAATATGTGGGAGCTAATGGCATTGGAGCTTACGGAAATATGTGGGAGCTTTTGGGAATAAGTGGGTGCTTATGGGAATATCCGGGAGATTATGGGAATATGTGAGAGCTTTGTAGATAATGTGGGAGATTATGGGAATATTTGGGAGCTCATGGCATTGGAGCTTACGGGAATATGTAGGAGCTTATGGGAATATGTATGATCTTATATTTTGGAGCTTATTGGGAATATTTGGAATCTTATGGGAATATATGAGAGCTTATAGGAAAATGTGGGAGCTTATGGGATTGGAGCTTACGGGAATATGTGGGAGCTTATGGAAATAAGTGGAATATAATGGGAATATGTGAGAGCCTATAGAAATATGTGGAAGCTTATGGGAATATGGGGGAGCTTATGAGAATATGTTCGTGTTTATGGGAATACCTGGGAGATTATGAAATATGTGGGAGCTTTTGGGATAATGTGGGAGCTTATGGGAGTATTTGAGAGCATATGGTAATATGTGGGAGCTTATGGGAACATGTGGGAGCTTATGGGAATTTGTGGGAGCTTATTAGAATATTTGGGAGCTTATGGAATATGTGGGAGCTTATATGAATATGTGGGAGCTTATAGGAATACGTGGGAGTTTATGGGAATATTTGAGAGCATATGGTAATATGTGGGAGCTTATGGGAACATGTGGGAGTTTATAGGAATGTTTGAGAGCTTATGGGAATATGTGGGAGCTTTTGAGAATATGTAGGAGCTAATGGGAATATTTGAGAGCTCATGGGAATATGTGAGAGATTATGGGAATATGTGGGAGTTGCTCGGAAAATGTGGGAGCTTATGGGAATATTTGAGAGCTTATGGGATTATGTGGGAGCTTATGGGAATATGTGGGAGCTTATGAGAATATGTTGGAGCTTATTAGAATATTTTGGAGCTTATGGGATTGTAGCTTACGGGAATATGTGGGAGTTTATACGAAAATATGGGAGCTTATGGGAATATGTGGGAGCTTAAGGGAATATGTGGGAGCTTATATGAATATGTGGGAGCTAATGGCCTTGGAGCTTACGGAAATATGTGGGAGCTTTTGGGAATATGTGGGTGCTTATGGGAATATCCGGGAGATTATGGGAATATGTGAGAGCTTTGTAGATAATGTGGGAGATTATGGGAATATTTGGGAGCTCATGGCATTGGAGCTTACGGGAATATGTAGGAGCTTATGGGAATATGTATGATCTTATATGAATATGTGGGAGCTTATTGGAATATTTGGGAGCTTATGGGATAATGTGGGAGCTTATGGGAATATATGGGAATTTATGGAAATTGAGCTTAAGGCAATATGTTGGGACTTTATGTGAATATGTGGGAGCTGAAGGGATTTGAGCTTACTGAAATATGTGGGAGCTTATTGGAATATGTGGGAGCTTTTGGGAATGTTTGAGAGCTTATGGGAATATTTGAGAAATTATGGGAATATGTGGGAGATTATGGGAATATGGGGGAGCTTATGGGAATATTTAAGAGCTTATGGGAATATGTGGGAGCTTTTGGGAATATGTGGGAGCTTTTGGGAATATGTTGGAGCTTATTAGAATATTTGGGAGCTTTTGGGATTGTAGCTTACGGGAATATGTGGGAGTTTATGCGAATATGTGTGTGCTTATGGGAATATTTGAGAGCTTATGGGAATATGTGGGAGCTTATAGGAATATGTGGGAGCTTATAGTAATATGTGGAAGCTTATGGAAAAATGTGGGATTTTTTTAAAATATGTGGGAGATTATAGAAATACGTGGGAGCTGTTAGGATAATGTGGGAGCTGAGGAAATATGTTGAGAGCTTTTGAAAATATGTTGGAGCTTATGGGAATATGTGGGTCCTTATAGAAATATGTGGGAGCTTATGGGATTGGAGCTTACGGGAATATGTGGGAGCTTATGGGAATATGTGGGAGCTTATAGGAAAATGTGGGAGCTTATGGGATTGAAGCTTACGGGAATATCTGGCAGCTTATGGGAATATTTGTAAGCTTATGGGAATATGTGGGAGCTTATGGAAATATGTGGAATATAATGGCAATATGTGAGAGCCTATAGGAATATGTGGAAGCTTATGGGAATATGGGGGAGCTTATGAGAATATGTAGGTGCTTATGGGAATACCTGGGATATTATGGAATATGTGGGAGCATTTGGGATAATGTGGGAGCTTATGGGAGTATTAGGGAACTTATGGGAATATTTGAGAGCATATGAGAATATGTGTGAGCTTATGGGAACATGTGGGAGCTTATGGGAATTTGTGGGAGCTTATTAGAATATTTGGGAGCTTATGGAATATGTGGGAGCTTATGACAATATGTGGGAGCGTATGGGATTGGAGCTGATGGGATTATGTGTGAGCTGAGGAAATATGTGGGGAGATTATGAAAATATGTGGGAGCTTATGGGAATATTTGGATGCATATTGGAATATGTGAGAGCTTATGAGAATATGTGGGAGCTAATGGGAATTTGTGGGAGCTTATTAGAATATTTGGGAGCTTATGGAATATGTGGGAGCTAATAGGAATACGTGGAAGCTTATGGGAATATGTGGGAGTTTAAGGGAATGTTAAAGAGCTTATGGGAATATGTGGGAGCTTATGAGAATATGTAGGAGCTTATGGGAATATTTGGGAGCTCATGGGAATATTTGAGATATTATGGGAATATGTGGGAGAATATGGGAAACTGTGGGAGCTTATGGGAATATTTGAGATCTTATGGGAATAAGTGGGGGCTTACGGGAATATATGGGAGCTTATGGGAATATGTGGGAGCTTAATAGAATATTTGGGAGATTTTGGGATTGTAGCTTACGGGAATATGTGCGAGTTTCTACGAATATGTGGGTGCTTATGGGATTATCCGGGAGCTTATTGGAATATTTGGGAGCTTATGAGATAATGTGGGAGCTTATGGGAATATTTGGGAGCTTATGGGATTGGAGCCTACAGGATAATGTGGGAGCTCATGGAAATATGTGGGAGCTAATCGGATTGGAGCTTATTGGAATATTTGGGAGCTTGTGGGTTAATGTGGAAGCTTATGAAAATATGTGGGAATTTTTGGAAATTGAGCTTATGGCAATATGTTGGGACATTATGTGAATATGTTGGAGCTTAAAGGATTGGAGCTTACTGGAATATGTGGGAGCTTATTGGAATATGTGGGAGCTTATGGGAATGTTTGAGAGCTTATAGGAATACGTGGGAGCTTATGGGAATATGTGGGAGCTTATGGGAATATTTGAGAGCTTATGGAAATATTTGAGAGATTATGGGAATATGTGGGAGATTATGGGAATATGTGGGAGCTTATGGGAATATTTAAGAGCTTATGGGAATATGTGGGAGCTTATGGGAATATGTGGGAGCTTATGGGAATATGTTGGAGCTTATTTGAATATTTGGGAGCTTTTGGGATTGTAGCTTACGGGAATATGTGGGAGCTTATGCGAATATGTAGGTGCTTGTGGGAATATGTGGGAGCTTATGGGAATAAGTGGGAGCTTATGGGAATATGTGGGAGCTTATGGGAATATTTGAGAGGTTATGGGAATATGTTGGAGCTTATGGGAATATGTGGGAGCTTAAGGGAAATTGTAGGAATTTATGGGAATGGAGCTTATGGCAATATGTTGGAGCTTATAAGAATATATGGGAGCTTTTGGGATTGGAGCTTACTGGAATATGTGGGAGCATATGGGAATTTGTAGGAGCTTATATGAATATGTGGGAGCTTTTGGGAATATTTGGAATCTTATGGAAATAGTTGGGAGCTTATAGAAAAATGTGGGAGTTTATGGGATTAGAGCTTACGGGAATATGTGGGAGCTTATGGGAATATTTGGAAGCTTATGGGAATATGTGGGAGCTTATTGAAATATGTGGAATTTAATGGGAATATGTGAGAGCTTTTAGGAATATGTGGAAGCTTATGGGAATATGGGGGAGCTTATGAGAATATGTGGGTGCTCATGGGAATACCTGGGAGATTATGGAATATGTGGGAGCTTTTGGGATAATGTGGGAGCTTATGGGAGCATGTGGGAGCTTATGGGAATATTTGAGAGCATATGGGAATATGTGGGAGCTTATTGGATCATGTGGGAGCTTATGGGAATTTGTGGGAGCTTATTAGAATATTTGGGAGCTTATGGAATATGTGGGAGCTTATATGAATATGTGGGAGCTTATAGGAATACGTGGAAGCTTATGGGAATATGTGGGAGTTTAAGGGAATGTTTAAGAGCTTATGGGAATATGTGGGAGCTTATGAGAATATGTAGGAGCTTATGGGAATATTTGAGAGCTCATGGGAATATTTGAAAGATTATGGGAATATTTGGGAGATTATACGAATATGTTGGAGCTTATGGGAATATGTGGGAGCTTAAGGGAATATGTGGGAGCTTATATGAATATGTGGGAGCTCATGGCATTGGAGCTTACGGAATTATGTGGGAGCTTATGGGAATATGTGGGAGCTTATGAGATAATGTGGGAGCTTATGGGAATATTTGGGAGCTTATGGGATTGGAGCCTACTGGATAATGTGGGAGCTTATGGAAATATGTGGGAGCTAATCGGATTGGAGCTTACTGGGATATGTGGGAGCTTGTGGGAATATGTATGAGCTTATGGAAATATGTGTGAGCTTAATAGAATATTTGGGAGCTTATGGGATTGTAGCTTACGGGAATATGTGGGAGTTTATACGAATATGTTGGAGCTTATGGGAATATGTGGGAGCTTAAGGGAATATGTGGGAGCTTATGAGATAATGTGGGAGCTTATGGGAATATTTGGGAGCTCATGGCATTAGAGCTTACGGGATTATGTGGGAGCTTATGGGAATATGTGGGAGCTTATGAGATAATGTGGGAGCTTATGGGAATATTTGGGACATTATGGGATTGGAGCCTACTGGATAATGTGGGAGCTTATGATAATATGTGGTAGCTAATCGGATTGGAGCTTACTGGAATATGTGGGAGCTTATGGGAATATTTGGGAGCTTATGGGATAATGTGGAAGCTTATGGGAATATGTGGGAATTTTTGGAAATTAAGCTTATGGCAATATGTTGGGACTTTATGTGAATATGTTGGAGTTGAAGGGATTGGAGCTTACTGGAATATGTGGGAGCTTATTGGAATATGTGGGAGCTTATGGGAATGTTTGAGAGCTTATAGGAATACGTGGGAGCTTATGGGAATATGTGGGAGCTTATGGGAATATTTAAGAGCTAATGGGAATATTTGAGAGCTTATGGGAATATGTGGGAGATTATGGGAATATGTGAGAGCTTATGGGAATATTTAAGAGCTTATGGGAATATGTTGGACCTTATTAGAATATTTGGGAGCTTTTGGGATTGTAGCTTACGGGAATATGTGGGAGCTTTTGCGAATAGGTGGGTGCTTATGGGAATATGTGGGAGCTTATGGGAATTTGTGGGAGCTTATGGGAATATGTGGGAGCTTATGGGAATATTTGAGAGCTTATGGGAATATTTTGGAGCTTATGGGAATATGTGGGAATTTATGGGAATGGAGCTTATGGCAATATGTTGAAGCTTATAAGAATATATGGGACCTTATGGGATTGGAGCTTACTGGAATATGTGGGAGCTTATGGGAATATGTAGGAGCTTATTTTAATATGTGGGAGCTTATTGGAATATGTGGGAGCTGATGGAATATGTGGGGATCTTTTGAAAATATGTGGGAGCTTATGGGATTATGTGAGCGCTTATGGAATTATGTGGGCGCTTATGGGAATATGTGGGAGCTTATGGGATTATTTGGAGCTTATGGGAATATTTGGGAGCTTATGGAAATGAGTTTTTTGGATTATGTGGGAGCTTATGAGAATATGTGAGAGCTTATGTGGTTGGAGTTTATGGGAACATGTGGGGCTTATGGGAATATGTGGGAGTTTAGGGAATGTTTAAAGGCTTATGGGAATATGTGGGAGCTTATGAGAATATGTAGGAGCTTATGGGAATATTTGAGAGCTCATGGGAATATTTGATAGATTATGGGAATATTTGGGAGATTATGGGAAAATGTGGGAGCTTATGGGAATATTTGAGAGCTTATGGGAATATGTGGGGGCTTATGGGAATATGTGGGAGCTTATGGGAATATGTGGGAGCTTAATAAGAATATTTGGGAACTTATGTGGATTGTAGCTTACGGGAATATGTGGGAGTTTATACGACTATGTTGGAGCTTATGAAGATAATATGTGGGAGCTTAAGGGAATATGTGGGAGCTTATATGAATATGTGGGAGCTCATGGCATTGGAGCTTACGGGATTATGTGGGAGCTTCTAGGAATATGTGGGAGCTTATGAGATATTGAGGGAGCTTATGGGAATATTTGGGAGCTTATGGGATTGGAGCCTACTGGATAATGTGGGAGCTTATGGAAATATGTGGGAGCTAATCGGATTGGAGCTTACTGGAATATGTGGGAGCTTATGGGAATATGTATGAGCTTATATGAATATGTGGGGAGCATATTGGAATATTTGGGAGTTTATGGGATAATGTGGAAGCTTATGGGAATATGTGGGAATTTTTGGAAATTGAGCTTATGGTAATATGTTGGGACTTTATGTGAATATATTTGGAGTTTAAGAGGATTGGAGCTTACTGGAATATGTGGGAGCTTATTGGAATATGTGGGAGCTTATGGGAATGTTTGGGAGCTTATAGGAATACGTTTATGGGAATATAATGGGAGCTTATGGGAATATTTGAGGAACTTATGGGAATGTTTGAGAGATATGGGAATATGTGGGAGATTTTGAGGAATATGTGCAGGAGCTTATGGGAATATTTAAGAGCTTATGGGAATATTGTTGGAGCTTATTAGAATATTTGGGAGCTTTTGGGATTGTTTGCTTACGGGAATATGTGGGAGCTTTTGCGAATATGTGGGTGCTCTTGGGAATATGTGGGAGCTTATTGGGAATTTGTGGGAGATTATGGGAATATGTGGGAGCTTATGGGAATATTTGAGCTTATGGGAATATGTTGGAGCTTATGGGAATATGTGGGAGCTTATGGGAATATGTGGGAATTTATGGGAATGGAGCTTATGGCAATATGTTGGAGCTTATAAGAATATATGGGACCTTATGGGATTGGAGCTTACTGGAATATGTGAGAGCTTATGGGAATTAGTAGGAGCTTATTTGAATATGTGGGAGCTTATGGGAATCTAGTAGGAGACTGATGGAATATGTTGGGATCTTATGAAAATATGTTGGAGCTTATGGGAATATGTGGGAGCTTAATGGAAATATGTGGGCGCTTATGGGAATATGTGGGAGCTTATGGGATTATTTGGGAGCTTATGCAGGAATATTTGGGAGCTTATGGGAATATGTGGGAGTTTATGGAATATGTGGGAGCTTATGAGAGGAATATGTGAGAGCTTATGTGAGTTGGAGCTTATGGGAACATGTGGGAGCTTATGGGAATATATGGGAGCTGTTGGGATTATGTGGGAGCTGAGGGAATATGTGGAGAGCATTTGAAAATATGTTGAGAGCTTACCTGGGAATATATGTGTGCTTATAGGAATATGTGGGAGCTTATGGGGAATATGTGGGAGCTTATGGGAGAAATGTTTAGGGAGTTATGGGAATATGTTGGAGCTTATGGGAATATGTAGGGGAGCTTAAGGGGAGAATTGTAGGAATTTATGGGAATGGAGCTTATGGCAACGTATGTTGGAGCTTACTTAGAATATATGGGAGCTTTTAGGATTGGAGCTTACTGGAATATGTGGGAGCATATAGGAATTTGTAGGAGCTTATATGAATATGTGGGAGCTTTTGGGGAATATTTGGAATCTTATGGAAATAGTTGGGAGCTTATAGAAAAATGTGGGAGTTTCCCATGGGATTAGACTTACGGGAATATGTAAGGAGCTTATGGAATATTTGGGAAGCTTATGGGAATATGTGGGAGCTTATTGAAGATATGTGGAATTTAATGGGAATATGTGAGAGCTTTTAGGAATATGTGGAAGCTTATGGGAATATGGGGGAGCTTATGAGAATATGTGAGGTGCTCATGGGAATACCTGGGAGATTATGGAATATGTGGGAGCTTTTGGGATAATGTGGGAGCTTATAGGAGCATGTGGGAGCTTATGGGAATATTTGAGAGCATATGGGAATATATTGGGAGCTTATTAGATCATGTGGGAGCTTATGGGAATTTGTGGGAGCTTATTAGAATATTTGGGAGCTTATGGAATATGTGGGAGCTTATATGAATATGTGGGAGCTTATAGGAATACGTGGAGAGCTTATGGGAATATGTGGGAGTTTAAGGGAATGTTTAGAGCTTATGGGAATATATGGGAGCTTATGAGAATATGTAGGAGCTTATGGGAATATTTGGGAGCTCATGGGAATATTTGAAAGATTATGGGAATATTTAGGAGATTATGCGAATATGTTGGAGCTTATGGGAATATGTGGGAGCTTAAGGGAATATGTGGGAGCTTATATGAATATGTGGGAGCTCATGGCATTGGAGCTTACGGAATTATGTGGGAGCTTATGGGAATATGTGGGAGCTTATGAGATAATGTGGGAGCTTATGGGAATATTTGGGAGCTTATGGGATTGGAGACTACTGGATAATGTGGGAGCTTATGGAAATATGTGGGAGCTAATCGGATTGGAGCTTACTGGGATATGTGGGAGCTTGTGGGAATATGTATGAGCTTATGGAAATATGTGTGAGCTTAATAGAATATTTGGGAGCTTATGGGATTGTAACAGCTTACGGGAATATGTGGGAGTTTATACGAATATGTTGGAGCTTATGGGAATATGTGGGAGCTTAAGGGAATATGTGGGAGCTTATGAGATAATGTGGGAGCTTATGGGAATATTTGGGAGCTCATGGCATTAGAGCTTACGGGATTATGTGGGAGCTTATGGGAATATGTGGGAGCTTATGAGATAATGTGGGAGCTTATGGGAATATTTGGGACATTATGGGATTGGAGCCTACTGGATAATGTGGGAGCTTATGGAAATATGTGAGTGCTAATCGGATTGGAGCTTACTAGGAGATATGTGGGAGCTTATGGGAATATTTGGGAGCTTATGGGATAATGTGGAAGCTTATGGGAATATGTGGGAATTTTTGGAAATTAAACTTATGGCAATATGTTGGGACTTTATGTGAATATGTTGGAGTTGAAGGGATTGGAGCTTACTGGAATATGTGGGAGATTATTGGAATATGTGGGAGCTTATGGGAATGTTTGAGAGCTTATAGGAATACGTGGGAGCTTATGGGAATATGTGGGAGCTTATGGGAATATTTAAGAGCTAATGGGAATATTTGAGAGCTTATGGGAATATGTGGGAGATTATGGGAATATGTGAGAGCTTATGGGAATATTTAAGAGCTTATGGGAATATGTTGGACCTTATTAGAATATTTGGGAGCTTTTGGGATTGTAGCTTACGGGAATATGTGGGAGCTTTTGCGAATATGTGGGTGCTTATGGGAATATGTGGGAGCTTATGGGAATTTGTGGGAGCTTATGGGAATATGTGGGAGCTTATGGGAATATTTGAGAGCTTATGGGAATATTTTGGAGCTTATGGGAATATGTGGGAATTTATGGGAATGGAGCTTATGGCAATATGTTGAAGCTTATAAGAATATATGGGACCTTATGGGATTGGAGCTTACTGGAATATGTGGGAGCTTATGGGAATATGTAGGAGCTTATTTTAATATGTGGGAGCTTATTGGAATATGTGGGAGCTGATGGAATATGTGGGGATCTTTTGAAAATATGTGGGAGCTTATGGGATTATGTGAGCGCTTATGGAATTATGTGGGCGCTTATGGGAATATGTGGGAGCTTATGGGATTATTTGGAGCTTATGGGAATATTTGGGAGCTTATGGAAATGAGTTTTTTGGATTATGTGGGAGCTTATGAGAATATGTGAGAGCTTATGTGGTTGGAGTTTATGGGAACATGTGGGAGCTTATGGGAATATGTGGGAGTTTAGGGAATGTTTAAGAGCTTATGGGAATATGTGGGAGCTTATGATAATATGTAGGAGCTTATGGGAATATTTGAGAGCTCATGGGAATATTTGATAGATTATGGGAATATTTGGGAGATTATGGGAAAATGTGGGAGCTTATGGGAATATTTGAGAGCTTATGGGAATATGTGGGGGCTTATGGGAATATGTGGGAGCTTATGGGAATATGTGGGAGCTTAATAGAATATTTGGGAGCTTATGGGATTGTAGCTTACGGGAATATGTGGGAGTTTATACGACTATGTTGGAGCTTATGGGAATATGTGGGAGCTTAAGGGAATATGTGGGAGCTTATATGAATATGTGGGAGCTCATGGCATTGGAGCTTACGGGATTATGTGGGAGCTTATAGGAATATGTGGGAGCTTATGAGATATTGAGGGAGCTTATGGGAATATTTGGGAGCTTATGGGATTGGAGCCTACTGGATAATGTGGGAGCTTATGGAAATATGTGGGAGCTAATCGGATTGGAGCTTACTGGAATATGTGGGAGCTTATGGGAATATGTATGAGCTTATATGAATATGTGGGAGCATATTGGAATATTTGGGAGTTTATGGGATAATGTGGAAGCTTATGGGAATATGTGGGAATTTTTGGAAATTGAGCTTATGGCAATATGTTGGGACTTTATGTGAATATGTTGGAGTTTAAGGGATTGGAGCTTACTGGAATATGTGGGAGCTTATTGGAATATGTGGGAGCTTATGGGAATGTTTGAGAGCTTATAGGAATACGTTTATGGGAATATGTGGGAGCTTATGGGAATATTTGAGAGCTTATGGGAATATTTGAGAGATTATGGGAATATGTGGGAGATTTTGGGAATATGTGAGAGCTTATGGGAATATTTAAGAGCTTATGGGAATATGTTGGAGCTTATTAGAATATTTGGGAGCTTTTGGGATTGTTTGCTTACGGGAATATGTGGGAGCTTTTGCGAATATGTGGGTGCTCTTGGGAATATGTGGGAGCTTGTGGGAATTTGTGGGAGATTATGGGAATATGTGGGAGCTTATGGGAATATTTGAGAGCTTATGGGAATATGTTGGAGCTTATGGGAATATGTGGGAGCTTATGGGAATATGTGGGAATTTATGGGAATGGAGCTTATGGCAATATGTTGGAGCTTATAAGAATATATGGGACCTTAGGGGTTTGGAGCTTACTGGAATATGTGAGAGCTTATGGGAATTAGTAGGAGCTTATTTGAATATGTGGGAGCTTATGGGAATCTGTGGGAGCTGATGGAATATGTTGGGATCTTATGAAAATATGTTGGAGCTTATGGGATTATGTGGGAGCTTATGGAAATATGTGGGCGCTTAAGGGAATATGTGGGAGCTTATGGGATTATTTGGAGCTTATGGGAATATTTGGGAGCTTATGGGAATGAGTTTTTTGGATTATGTGGGAGCTTATGAGAATATGTGAGAGCTTATGTGGTTGGAGCTTATGGGAACATGTGGGAGCTTATGGGAATATATGGGAGCTGTTGGGATTATGTGGGAGCTGAGGGAATATGTGGAGAGCATTTGAAAATATGTTGGAGCTTATGGGAATATATGTGTGCTTATAGGAATATGTGGGAGCTTATGGCATTGGAGCATACGGGAATATCTGGGAGCTTATGGCAATATGTGGGTGCTAATGGGAATATCTGGGAATATCTGGGAGCTTATGGGAATATGTGGGAGCTTATGGGATAATGTGGGTGCTAATGGGATAATGTGGGTGCTAATGGCAATATGTGGGTGCTAATGGGAATATCTGGGAATATCTGGGAGCTTATGGGAATATGTGGGAGCTTATGGGATAATGTGGGTGCTAATGGGAATATCTGGGAATATCTGGGAGCTTATGGGAATATGTGAAAATTTATGGGAAGGGAGCTTATGGCAATATGTTGGAGCTTATGGGAATATGTGGGAGCTTATGGGATTGGAGCTTACTGGAAATTGGGAGCTTATGGGATTGGAGCTTACGGGAATATGTGTGAGCTTATGCAAATATGAGGGAGCTCATTGGTATATGTGGGAGCTTATGGGAATATGTGGGAGCTTATGGGAATATGTTGGAGCTTTTGGGAATGAGTTTTTTGGAATATGTGGGAGCTTATGAGAATATGTGGGAGCTTATGGGATTGGAGCTTATGGGAATATGTGAGAGCTTATGGGAACATTATGTGGGAGCTGACGGAATATGTGGGGAGCTTTTGAAAATATGTTGGAGCTTATGGGAATATGTGGGTGCTTATGGGAATAAGTGGAAGCTTATGGGAATATGTGGGAGCTTATGGCAATATGTGGAATATTATGGGAATATATTTGAGCCTATAGGAATATGTGTAAGCTTATGTGAATATGTGGGAGCTTATGGGAATATATGGATGTTTATGGGAATATCTGGGAGCTTATGGGAATATGTGGGAGCTTATGGGATAATGTGGGAGCTTATGGGAATATGTGGAAATTATGGGAATATGTGGGAGCTTATGGGAATATTTGAGAGCTTATGGGAATATTTTGGAGCTTATGGGAATATGTGGGAATTTATGGGAATATTTGGGTGCTTATGGGAATATTTGAGAGCTTATGGGAATATGTGGGAGCTTATGGGAATATGTGGGAGCTTATAGGAATATGTGGGAGCTTATAGGAAATATTTGGGAGCTTATGGGAATTTGTAGGAGCTTATTTGAATATGTGGGATCTTATGGGAATATGTGGGAGCTGATGGAATATGTGGGGATCTTATGAAAATATGTGGGAGCTTATGGGATTATGTGGGAGCTTATGGAAATATGTGGGCGCTTATGGGAATATGTGGGAGCTTATGGGATTATTTGGAGCTTATGGGAATATTTGGGAGCTTATGGGAATGAGTTTTTTGGATTATGTGGGAGCTTATGAGAATATGTGAGAGCTAATGGCAATATGTGGGTGCTAATGGGAATATCTGGGAATATCTGGGAGCTTATGGGAATATGTGGGAGCTTATGGGATAATGTGGGTGCTAATGGGAATATCTGGGAATATCTGGGAGCTTATGGGAATATGTGAAAATTTATGGGAAGGGAGCTTATGGCAATATGTTGGAGCTTATGGGAATATGTGGGAGCTTATGGGATTGGAGCTTACTGGAATATGTGGGAGCTTATGGGATTGGAGGTTACGGGAATATGTGTGAGCTTATACAAATATGAGGGAGCTCATTGGTATATGTGGGAGCTTATGGGAATATGTGGGAGCTTATGGGAATATGTTGGAGCTTTTGGGAATGAGTTTTTTGGAATATGTGGGAGCTTATGAGAATATGTGGGAGCTTATGGGATTGGAGCTTATGGGAATATGTGAGAGCTTATGGGAACATGTGGGAGCTTATGAGAATGTGTGGAAGCTTATGGGAATATGTGGGAGTTTATTGAAATATGTGGGAGCTTATAGGAATATGTGGAAGCTGTTGGGATTATGTGGGAGCTGACGGAATATGTGGGGAGCTTTTGAAAATATGTTGGAGCTTATGGGAATATGTGGGTGCTTATGGGAATAAGTGGAAGCTTATGGGAATATGTGGGAGCTTATGGCAATATGTGGAATATTATGGGAATATATTTGAGCCTATAGGAATATGTGTAAGCTTATGTGAATATGTGGGAGCTTATGGGAATATATGGATGTTTATGGGAATATCTGGGAGCTTATGGGAATATGTGGGAGCTTATGGGATAATGTGGGAGCTTATGGGAATATGTGGAAATTTATGGGATTGGAGCTTATGACAATATGTTGGAGCTTATGTGAATATATGGGAGCTTATGGGATTGGAGCTTACTGGAATATGTGGGGGCTTATGGGAATATGTGGGAGCTTATATGAATATGTGGGAGCTTATGGGAATATTTGGAATTTTAAGAGAATATGTGAGAGCTTATAGGAAAATTTGGGAGCTTATGGGATTGGAGCTTACGGGAATATGTGGGAGCTTATCACAATATGTGGGAGCGTATGGGATTGGAGCTGATGGGATTATGTGTGAGCTGAGGAAATATGTGGGGAGATTATGAAAATATGTGGGAGCTTATGGGAATATTTGGATGCATATTGGAATATGTTAGAGCTTATGAGAATATGTGGGAGCTTATGGGAATATGTGGGAGCTTATGGGAATATTTGGGTGCTTATGGGAATATTTGAGAGCTTATGGGAATATGTGGGAGTTTATGGGAATATTTGGGTGCTTATGGGAATATTTGAGAGCTTATGGGAATATGTGGGAGCTTATGGGAATATGTGGGAGCTTATAGGAATATGTGGGAGCTTATAGGAAATATTTGGGAGCTTATGGGAATTTGTAGGAGCTTATTTGAATATGTGGGATCTTATGGGAATATGTGGGAGCTGATGGAATATGTGGGGATCTTATGAAAATATGTGGGAGCTTATGGGATTATGTGGGAGCTTATGGAAATATGTGGGCGCTTATGGGAATATGTGGGAGCTTATGGGATTATTTGGAGCTTATGGGAATATTTGGGAGCTTATGGGAATGAGTTTTTTGGATTATGTGGGAGCTTATGAGAATATGTGAGAGCTTATGTGGTTGGAGCTTATGGGAACATGTGGGAGCTTATGGGAATATATGGGAGCTGTTGGGATTATGTGGGAGCTGAGGGATTATTTGGAGCTTATGGGAATATTTGGGAGCTTATGGGAATGAGTTTTTTGGATTATGTGGGAGCTTATGAGAATATGTGAGAGCTTATGTGGTTGGAGCTTATGGGAACATGTGGGAGCTTATGGGAATATATGGGAGCTGTTGGGATTATGTGGGAGCTGAGGGAATATGTGGAGAGCATTTGAAAATATGTTGGAGCTTATGGGAATATATGTGTGCTTATAGGAATATGTGGGAGCTTATGGCATTGAAGCATACCGGAATATCTGGGAGCTTATGGCAATATGTGGGTGCTAATGGGAATATCTGGGAATATCTGGGAGCTTATGGGAATATGTGGGAGCTTATGGGATAATGTGGGAGCTTATAGGAATATGTGGGAATTTATGGGAAGGGAGCTTATGGCAATATGTTGGAGCTTATGGGAATATGTGGGAGCTTATGGGATTGGAGCTTACTGGAATATGTGGGAGCTTATGGGATTGGAGCTTACGGGAATATGTGTGAGCTTATGCAAATATGTGGGAGCTCATTGGTATATGTGGGAGCTTATGGGAATATGTGGGAGCTTATGGGAATATGTTGGAGCTTTTGGGAATGAGTTTTTTGGAATATGTGGGAGCTTATGAGAATATGTGGGAGCTTATGGGATTGGAGCTTATGGGAATATGTGAGAGCTTATGGGAACATGTGGGAGCTTATGGGAATATGTGGGAGCTTATGAGAATGTGTGGAAGCTTATGGGAATATGTGGGAGTTTTTTGAAATATGTGGGAGCTTATAGGAATATGTGGAAGCTGTTGGGATTATGTGGGAGCTGACGGAATATGTGGGGAGCTTTTGAAAATATGTTGGAGCTTATGGGAATATGTGGGTGCTTATGGGAATAAGTGGAAGCTTATGGGAATATGTGGGAGCTTATGGCAATATGTGGAATATTATGGGAATATATTTGAGCTTATAGGAATATGTGGAAGCTTATGGGAATATGTGGGAGCTTATGGGAATATATGGATGTTTATGGGAATATCTGGGAGCTTATGGGAATATGTGGGAGCTTATGGGATAATGTGGGAGCTAATGGGAATATGTGGAAATTTATGGGATTGGAGCTTATGACAATATGTTGGAGCTTATGTGAATATATGGGAGCTTATGGGATTGGAGCTTACTGGAATATGTGGGAGCTTATGGGAATATGTGGGAGCTTATATGAATATGTGGGAGCTTATGGGAATATTTGGAATCTTAAGAGAATATGTGGGAGCTTATAGGAAATTTTGGGAGCTTATGGGATTGGAGCTTACGGGAATATGTGGGAGCTTATCACAATATGTGGGAGCGTATGGGATTGGAGCTGATGGGATTATGTGTGAGCTGAGGAACTATGTGGGGAGATTATGAAATATGTGGGAGCTTATTGGAATATTTGGATGCATATTGGAATATGTTAGAGCTTATGAGAATATGTGGGAGCTTATGGGAATATGTGGGAGCTTATGGGAATATTTGGGTGCTTATGGGAATATTTGAGAGCTTATGGGAATATGTGGGAACTTATGGGAATATTTGGGTGCTTATGGGAATATTTGAGAGCTTATGGGAATATGTGGGAGCTTATGGGAATATGTGGGAGCTTATAGGAATATGTGGGAGCTTATAGGAAATATTTGGGAGCTTATGGGAATATGTGGGAGCTTATTGGAATATATCCGTGGTTCGTTTATTAATATAGCAATTAAATATACAGATCTACTAATAAAGTAGCTATCATTTCGTGCAGCATTGGAAACCCATCGCTTTAAATAATTACCCTATAAATAAAAATCCTCAATGACGTCATTTCACGGAAGTCAGCTTCGCATGTTTTAGAATGGGAACGCCGTTGCTATATATAAAAACCATAATTCAACACTTGGTATATCCTCTATGATGTCATTTCCCGATGGTACATTTTTTTATTAATTTATATGTATACTATGTGTAAAAAGAGCGCGACAAGTAATTAGCCAGTAGTAAATATTACATAGCTAACTATATGCTCCTAGTCTTGCTGCTGGTTTGCGTGTAGTTTTTAAACGATTATTCTCATATTACACATTTCATTGATATAAAACCTTTAGTTGCGAATGCAATGGGCAACTACTAGTAACAAATAAATCCACTACATGAATAATCAATGATATAAACTAAACACACAGATCTCCATGTAACTGCTTAATAACATTACTTCTTACATATTAGATCCTATTTACACACTTTGTCTAACACTTCCACCTATCACTCTCTTCTCATTAACTGTCCTCGCAATGACTGAACGCTGCATTGTTACACTATCTGACCTCTCTTGATCTCCATGCTGCATTGTTACACTCTCTGACATCTTTTGATCTCCGTGCTGCATTGTTACACTCTCTGACCTCTCTCAGTCTCTCTCTCTCCATTTCTCGCAACTCAGAAATAATGAAAGCATAATTTTAAGCAGTCTCTAAAACATCCGATTCAGCCGAAAAAAAAAGGCAAATGCGTTATCGCATTTTTTCACTATTTTGACCAATGAAAATCTATCAACTATCATGTTTTTTCCCCCTAAGTATTAGATGTATGAGTTCAAAAAGCTCAAATGAATATTTCTGTTTTTATTTCTGTTTAGAATCGATTATTATCTTCTTTATCAACTGGCATCGAAAATGAAAACTGGTAGACTATTTATAGTGATCTAGAAAACCCGAAACCTGGAAAGATATCTAGCTTTGCTTTAAACGTGTTCATTTTACGTACCATGTGTGTTGAATGAGGTGTAAGTCTTGGTAGAATAAACATACATATTGTACTTTGTGTTGTGCAGTGTTGAGTGGACTGGTAAGTTAACTTCTCTAATTTTTAGAATAAGTATTGTCACAGTCACACATGGCTATTGAGAAAATGGTGCACTGAAGATTATTGTGCATTAAACGTCTTACACGCATACCTTTAGCGCGGCCCTGTTGTTGATTATGTCGAAAGCCGAAGAGGGGCCCCGTTCATAGAGAGAGGGGGGCCCCACGATAGGAGATTCTTTTATTTTTCACTCAATGGTAACAAAACTAAATACCTGCCCTGCATATGATAATCATGATCTACGTTTGAAATGTTGGGGAAACAAAAAATCTTATTGTATTACAAGTGACAAATTCCTCAAAGTGTGTTTTCTAATGTAATCCTGAGCAAAGCAAAACTTAGTCAAGCGTGACCAAGGACCTACATTGGTAGACATCACTGATCGTATAGCACACAAAGGCAGTGCTCGATTTAAAACCAGTGCCTGGGTGTGAAAAAATTTCTGCAGAGCCGGGGATAAATTTCTATTGTTTCATCCCCGGCAGGGATATATGAGCTTAAGCAGAGCCGGGGATGATAGTTAGTGCCGGGAATATTCCAGGCATCCCCTGCGGTAAATCGAACCCTGTACAAAGTTAATATGTTGTAGGTCAACGAAAAAGCAAGTGTGAGGATTTCGGGACCATTAAAAAGGCGAAGATATAAAATAATTACCCCACACCCACACCCATTCTGTTAAAACACTGAGCTACTCAGTTCATTGTAAATCACTGCAGAATATTAATCATCGCAGAATATAAATGACCGCAGAGTATAAATAACTACAGAATGTAGATCATTGCAGTATATAAATCACTGAAGAATATAAATCAATGCAGAAAATAAATCACCGCAGAATATAAATCACCGCATAATATAAATCACCGCACAATATAAATCATTCAGAAAGCGCATAGTTATTTTAAAAGGTCTTCTAAAAAAATGGCTTCATTTTCTGTGATTTCGTTTCATAGGAGTGTAGCACTTAAATATAGATGCAGATAGCATAAATACATAAATATGGCTGCTTTCAGAAAGATTACTTTAGATTGTAAAAATATTTAAACAGTTTTTATTTCATTCTGAACTTTGTTTAATTATTTGATCACAATAGCTAACATTATTTGTTTTATTGTCACAGTAATTCATATTGACTTTACAAAGCTCAATGCATAAGTCAAAACATACATAATATATGTGTATAATTTAGGCATAGGTATGTGCATATACCTTATTAGTGCACTAGGTGTACCCCGCAAAACCTTTGCATAGAGTCATATCCCCTCAGGCTTAATCGGTAGACTAGGTTATTTTTGGTTTCAGAAAGATGTGATTTTTTCATGATTGTATTTTAAACTGAGAATACTGTTGTATTAATTCTTTACTTTCGATTTAATGCAGAGGCCGAAACACTTATATATATATATATATATATATATATATATATATATATATACATATATATATGTATATATATATATATATATATATATTATTCTTATATGTGAACTTATTAAATGTAAATTGTTACATGCATAGTAATATACATGCTTTTTTTTGCATTGGTATGAAAGATACTCATTCCTCAACATATATATATATATATATATATATATATAAATATATATATATATATATATATATATATATATATATATATTAGGGTGGTGCTTAGGAACCACCAAAAATTAAAACCTTGATTTCTTTAGGTCCCACCCCTTTAAATTGTTCCTTTGGATGTAGAAACATCTATAAGAAAATTGGTGCTGATGTCTTAATATTTAGAGGTAGCTCAATGAAGCCAAAGTTTAGGTAGGCCACGTTCAACAAGTAAACAGATCACGCTTTTGGAATTTTTGGCTTTTTTAATCCAAGATAGTTTCTCAAACACAACATTAAACAGTAGAATTAATTATTAAACAAGCACAAACAATCCTGCATCTACAATATTCTACCTGTAATTAAAGTTCAATGTTATCAGTCCGATAAGAAGTCATTTTGACAATGTCTGTTTCTTAGTGTATGGATAGGATTGTCGATGCTGTTGAACAGTCTGCAGCAGGAACTAAAGCTGCTCCTCATCTCAAGTGAGGATTCCACTGTACTCTTGAATCAATGCTACACCCCCCTCTCTGCATGGTTGTTGACAACCTTAATCTGCCGAGCGGTCACCAAAGATCACAGATAATCTTCATGGTTGGTCCACTCATCTGGGTCAGCATCCAGGAATACAGTCTGAAGCTCCATCATGTCAAAGAATCTCTTAGACTTTGGCGACACGAAGTCCTCATACCTCCTGTTGTTCAAGGATTCCAAATCAACTGAGATTAGTTTGATGTCCTCTGGCTCCTCATTAGCGCTTTCATTCATGGAATTTACCATGCGTCTTTTTGTTTCCGCTGATACCTGATCATCGAAGAATGCCAACCCAACCAATCCAGGGGACAGGTAACAGAAGTACTTTGAAAACTTGTTGGATGCAGCACTGGAAACAGCTCTGTTGATTCCGGAGTAGCTGAAAATTGATTGGATCAACAGCATATCATTGTATGGAGCAGCGGCTGCCAGATTAGCAGTGAACCAGGCTCTCATGTAGACACGTATAATAAAGATGCACAGCTCTTGAAGACCTCTCTCTTCCTTGCTTGTTAGTCTGAATGGCCCTTTGAACATCAATATCTTCAGGCTGTACAGAACCTTCCACATCCAGCGAGCATGGTGCATTGCTCCAGGAGCAATGAATTGCACTCCTCTTTCAGGCATGACACCAAGAAATAACAGAGCAAGTTCTAGTAACTCTCGATAATCATCTCTTGGCTGCTGCTCTTAAATATGCTTCTGAGAAAATTCAATCAGGGAGTTGCGCACATCTTCTAGCAAAGTAGACACGTCTGAATTTGTCAGTTATGTTTCATAGTTTGCTCTGTCAATTAACTGCCAATGACCCTTGAAGCGTTTGAATAGCAGAACCTCAGGAGATGAAGTGGCGCCTAGACAGACTTGGGAGATGCGCCCAGAATCAGTTCCTTAATGTGATGTCTGCAAGGAAGTGATAGAAGACCTTGCTGAAGTATTTGCTCCAGCAGAATGCAGGTACCACTAATCCGACCAGTTTTGGAACTAGTTGTATCAAAGCACATGCCTCTGATCTTGTCACTAACACCCCAGTCTTGCAGAGCTTGAAAGACAGCTCTGGCCTATGCAGCACCAGGCCGGAAGGCAGTTTCGCAACTGTTAACAACTGTGATGCTCCTTTCCCAGAAACAATTACAGGAAGTCTGTCGATGCATTCTTTATTTGTGAGACCCGAAATCAACTTTCCACCCCAATGCACAACCATAGGATAATCAGCTTGGAACTCGGCTTTGAGATGTTCTGCATACTGGGATCTGTGTAGCATTCTTTGACGGCAAACTGTCCAACGGTTCAGAGCCAGATCTAGAACATCGTGACCAAGGGACGTGGCTGTCTCAGCAATGACAAGTGTTGTTGAATTGCTTGACATTTTGTTCGATCCAGTGCAGCTGTTAATCGAGGTGTTAGAATTGGCTTTTTGCCTCTCCTTTTCTTAGCACTGGCAGGTGTTTGAGATGAGCAGCTTGCAACAGGTTCTTCACATTCTGTTGTACTCTGCTCGTTGCTGTCATTCTCCTCAGCTGAGCTACTGCTGCATGACGAGGATACAAGGACTGCTGACTCCAGAAGCCTCTTTTACTGCTCTTTCATCTCTTGGTGTCTTGACATCATCCGCTACTTTCTGTCTGCTGAACGTCTTTCCTTGTCAGATAATGTCCGGTCTACCCCAGCCATTGCTATAAAATGTATCTCTTAACTATTTGTTTGCTGGCAAATTGCCAAACTGGCACGTTGCCAATAGTTTCTAGGTGGTGTAGGTAGGCCTATACTGTGTTGCTAATAGTTTCTTTGTCTAGGCCTGCTGTGTATTAAATTACCACTTCCAGGCCTATTTACACGTTTTATATGCTTAGTACGGCAGTGTAGGACAATCCACATAACTTGAATTAATATTATACAGTGTTATACACACAACAACAGTGCAGTACACTATGTATTTTCATCACGGTCCAATACTCCTAAACTTTGACGCCATTGAGCTACCAGTAAACATGAACTGAATACATTAATATTTTATTTATAGAGTTTCTATATATAAAAGAACAAAAATAGGGGGTGAGAGCAGAGATTCTAGAAAGTTCATTTCTAAGCACCACCCTAATATATATATATAATAAATATTTTAATGAAATGTAAAATGAATACAGGCTTGACTTAAGTTCATATATTTATCTCTTTATAGAAAAATGAAAGATATACATTCTTCAGCATTGCACATCATTATAGCAGGCATTGTACATTTAATACAACCTGTACACGGTGGTGGAAAGGACTCAGGGAGCTGCGCCAGTATTGTAGATTATGACCTAGGTGCTCATGTGTCGGTGTGTAACAGCGTTCACAAACACAGCCAGCATGATAGATCTGTTGTGTGCTCAAGCGTCCAGGATCAAGGGCTTACATCTATCAACATAGTGGGGTGCACGATGACTAGCTCGCCGGTTCGTCAGGCTACCTCCATCAACTGTGTCTTTGTGTACGATTCACTCAGTGAAAACTGCAACGTGGTGTGCAGCAGCGTTCATGAACCTATGGGCAGGAGAGAATCTGTGGTGTGCACGAACGCGTACAGCCAGCACAGTCGAGTGAATACTGTGCAGTGCACTGACATTCCAGGTACGCTTAGTCAGATAGACAGAAAGACCTGCGCAGTTATCAGAAATGTGGACATTGAGGCTGATTTTGTTGTGTGTACAAGTCTGTTTCGAGACACTCGGAAAAAATGCAAAGAATTGTGTATTCAAATTTTCGACCAAGTTACTCAAACGAGCTCAAATTTGTGTAATCAAGTCAATCATCCGTTGCAGGACGCGGTTAAGCTCGATTGCACTGCATTCAGCGGTCAGCCGAAATCCCGTGCTTCGCTGATGTGTTCGACGGTTTTCGTTAACAATTTTCGCTCTACGTCTTGTGCAGTTTTTTACGACGGCCGTCATCAAACGGGAACTTTAGACTGCACCAAACATGACGAGGTCTTAGCTCCCACTATTTCGCCAGATTGCACTACAACCAGCAATATGATATTCTGTGTTGTCGTCTTCGAAAAGGCCCAAACCGACGGTTCCTTCGCATGCTTCAGCGCTTTCAGAAACGCTCCGAAAAACCAGGTCACAGTCTGCGAAGATCTTGGCTACCACGACTACGTGCAACCGAGCGTTACACTCTATTGCAGCGAGGACCAACGACAGTTGAAAGAAACGGGTTCGGTACCTTGTAACAGCGTTCTCAGTTTTACGTCTCGATATGGACAAATAGCGTGCACCGTCCTTGTGGGAACAACTCGTGATACGACATCAATAGTCTGCAGTAAGATGGTGTATACAAAACGTCGTGAACATGATCACCAACAAGCGATTCACTTACAGGAAAGAAAATTTAACACTCCACCGAAAAACGAAGTACAGCTAGGTTATTTCGGTTTGATCAAAAATGCAGTATACGATTTTTTAATCTCTTCTTGGAGAGTGCTCACTGATGTAGTCAAGCAATATTTTAAAATACCAGGGAATTCTGGCAGGCGCCTTGGAAACGAGATGTAAACAGTTTGGTGAGTCTAGGAAGAGAGTAAAAATTGAATGGACTTAGTTTTACCTTCTATATTTCAGCTTGAGCCGCCATTGGGTAAACTTCCATATTATAATCATGCGTCATCTAATCATGTCCATTTTGAAGGCAGCCTAGCAGTATGTCGTCATTGTACTCTCGATTTCTTGTCTTTGTTATGATGATATAGTTGGCCGTCTTGTGGAGAATGTGGCTGTTCTTACCTGTTGTAGACTGTTATAGCTGTAAATAAATTCATGTCAAAACTCACAATATTCGTAATTGGGGTAGTTAGCTATGTGTTGTGTTGTGGTGTTTTTTTTGTTTTCTTGCGTGTTACGCCCATGTAAGGATGAGATGAAATCCCTTAGATCCTGTAAATCATTAATGGGGCGATTTTTTATGGTGCCCTTCTTTCATCCCCACCGTAGCTGATAGTGCAATAGCCATGGAGGCACCACGGGGAGAGAACAGGGGATTAAACCATGATGTGAAATATCTACTGGTCCTCACCGGAGATAGAACCTGGGAGATTCAGGTCAACAGTCAAGCGCTTTACCACACGACCATCCGTTAACTGCTTTAGACTGTTGTAGTTGTAAATAAAGTCATGTCCTAATTTACATAATTCAGTAATTGGGGTAGCTAGCTAGGTGGTGTGTTTTTTTTTGAAGAGTTCGTTAATTTAAAAATCAACCATCACTTATGATTGGAATAAAAAAAAATATGCAGCAGTAGTAGTTAACTTATGTTACTTGCGGTGTCAGCTGTTTGTGTATTTATTAATTATTTTATTCGATCTACTATATTTTTGATGTGAAATCGATTATGTTTGTAATTATTCTTTACTTAATGCATTTAATAGTTTTTGTATTGATTTTAGATTAGCAGTCTAATATTATATAATTCCTTTCTCGTCTGGCAACTTGGATTTTATATCCTTAATGTTTTAATTTAAAAATCAGTTTCATTATAGGAATGAAAATAAAAATGTTTTCTCATTGTAAGTTGTATTCAGAAAATAAAATAAGAATGATATTATCAGTACTCATTGTGCCTTGTGTTAAATTATTTCTACATAATGAAATTTAAACACAATAAACAAAAAAACAACAATAACAACAATATTGCCGAAAATGTTTTTCTTATTTTTTGTAAAGTCTTTGTAAGGGTGACTTTTATCCACGTGTCTTCCAAGCAGACTTCGTGTCCAATATTAACTCGGAAATAGAGAGAGGACACTATTTAAAAAGACCACTGGCTAGAGACTAGCTCCCCATTCTCCCATGGGTTTGGGGGCCCCTGACATTTGGTCAGTTTGCCCCCCCCCCCGTCACAGTGGCCCTGGATGTTGGAAGGTAAAAAGAAATAAATCTTTGTAAGTCGTAACAGTTGTGCATGAATCGACACAGGGGCCATAACCACTTTGTACAAAAATACAACTATTTTTTTTATCTAGCCTTGATTTGTTATTTATCCCTATGGTCGTAAGTCTGTGTGGTGGGGGGGGGGTGTAACCTGTTGTTGTTGTTTGGCGAGGTCAAGTATGGTCGAGGATCACACGGCTCGGTGGAGAGATTATGTTGACCAGTGTCCGAGGGGGGAGTTTTGATCTATGAAACACTTGAAAGATCCTGAAAGCCAGTGATCCCCCAACCCCTCCGGGCTATTGGACTGGTACCTGTCCTTGAATCAGATGGTACTGAGCCGCCCAGAAAACATGAAATTGTTTCCTTTATATTTACTGTGATGTTATTTCTCTTGCTTAAAGCGCGACTTTCCATGGACGCGAGGTTAACCGGGAGCTAATCTTAAATATAAATAATAAATATTCAGTATTCCCTTGATTGGTACTCTCTTGAGATCGAAACCAGGATCCTTAGATAGATAGTCGAGCGCTTTACCACACGACCATCCGTTAACTGCTTCAGACTGTTGTAGTTGTAAATAAAGTCATGTCCTAATTTACATAATTCAGTAATTGGGGTAGTTAGCTAGGTGGTGTGTTTTTTTTTTTGAAGAGTTCGTTAATTTAAAAATCAACCATCACTTATGATTGGAATAAAAAAAAATATGCAGCAGTAGTAGTTAACTTATGTTACTTGTGGTGTCAGCTGTTTGTGTATTTATTAATTATTTTATTCGATCTACTATATTTTAATGATGTGAAATCGATTATGTTTGTAATTATTCTTTACTTAATGCATTTAATAGTTTTTGTATTGATTTTAGATTAGCAGTCTAATATTATATAATTCCTTTCTCGTCTGGCAACTTGGATTTTATATCCTTAATGTTTTAATTTAAAAATCAGTTTCATTATAGGAATGAAAATAAAAATGTTTTCTCATTGTAAGTTGTATTCAGAAAATGAAATAAGAATGATATTATCAGTACTCATTGTGCCTTGTGTTAAATTATTTCTACATAATGAAATTTAAACACAATAAACAAAAAAACAACAATAACAACAATATTGCCGAAAATGTTTTTCTTATTTTTTGTAAAGTCTTTGTAAGGGTGACTTTTATCCACGTGTCTTCCAAGCAGACTTCGTGTCCAATATTAACTCGGAAATAGAGAGAGGACACTATTTAAAAAGACCACTGGCTAGAGACTAGCTCCCCATTCTCCCATGGGTTTAGGGGCCCCTGACATTTGGTCAGTTTGCCCCCCGTCACAGTGGCCCTGGATGTTGGAAGGTAAATAGAAATAAATCTTTGTAAGTCGTAACAGTTGTGCATGAATCGACACAGGGGCCATAACCACTTTGTACAAAAATACAACTATTTTTTTTATCTAGCCTTGATTTGTTATTTATCCCTATGGTCGTAAGTCTGTGTGGTGGGGGGGGGGTGTAACCTGTTGTTGTTGTTTGGCGAGGTCAAGTATGGTCGAGGATCACACGGCTCGGTGGAGAGATTATGTTGACCAGTGTCCGAGGGGGGAGTTTTGATCTGTGAAACACTTGAAAGATCCTGAAAGCCAGTGATCCCCCAACCCCTCCGGGCTATTGGACTGGTACCTGTCCTTGAATCAGATGGTACTGAGCCGCCCAGAAAACATGAAATTGTTTCCTTTATATTTACTGTGATGTTATTTCTCTTGCTTAAAGCGCGACTTTCCATGGACGCGAGGTTAACCGGGAGCTGATCTTAAATATAAATAATAAATATTCAGTATTCCCTTGATTGGTACTCTCTTGAGATCGAAACCAGGATCCTTAGATAGATAGTCGAGCGCTTTACCGCATCACCATCCGTCCCGTCGGGGGAAGTGGGGGGGGGGGGGGATAGTTTATATTAGTGCAGTCAAGTCAGTCGGAGCATGGTAGTCAAAAAACAACACGGGTAAGTACGAGTGTCTTTAGGAGTCTTACATGATAGTTTCACCTGGCAGTCTCACGGGTCTGATGAAGAATAATTCAAGACCGTTTTGTGGGTTAAAGTTCATCTTCATTGATGTTGTGTTGACATATTTTTTGTGTGTATATAGTTAATTACTTTGAGAAAAATCACAACACCAGAGGGGTAGATTCCAAAACAGCAAGTAATAATTGAATTACAGTCAACAACTACAACGGCTACTGTTCTTCCAGGCCCGTAGCGTGCGGGGGAGGAGGGCAGGCGGGCCGCCCCCCCCTGCTTATTTGTTCTACTAAGTAAAATGTATTACCTGCCCCCCCCCCCCCCCACTGCTATTGCCTGGCCCCTGCTGTAGAATGCCTGACAACTTCTGTAGAATTTTCACGCTACGGGGCTGTGTTCTTCACTGCCGGCTTCATCATCAAAACTCTTTCGTCACAAAGTAACTTCTTTTAGTATGGTATGTATACGGTGCGTTTGTCTACGGGAATCCCCAGTACGTTGCGCACTATTGAGAGCAATGAGAGACTTAAAATATATATGACGCCAACGTCATTTTATTTGCTTCGAGGAGAAAAAAAGCTCAGCCAACCAGCCATAATCCTTGTGCAGAAGTTGGCTTTTTCAAAGTATCCTACTGACAGGAGAATTTGAGGAAACAGCACAGACATTCATAATGTATATTACTATTCAATATGAGCTAACAGGATATATCTAGCATTCTGAAGAAGGTACCCGACAGCTGCATTTGCAAGCATGACTGAACTGACATATAAGAGAGCATGAATAAGATATAATCTATGATGCCATGTAAACAAAGTATTTTCATTCCATGTGAGTAACAGATTCAAAATATAAGCTGTACCCGCCAAAATGATTCAGACGAAGGTTACAAGAAATGTTTGTAAGGAAACATAATTTAAAACACTCATAAACATTTTGTATTGCCTTTTGGTCAAAAATATAAAAAAAACTTTTTTTTACAATAAGCTAGAAAGTTTGTTTAATTCCCACAAGTCCACTCAGCTTTAAATGGGTACCTGACTTTAAGTTGGGGAAGTAAAGGCGGCTGGGCGTTGTGCTAATCACCACACAATCACTTCATATGCCGAGGATATATAAACAGATGAATTTGTATTAGTTAGTTTAAAATTCATTGTCCCTGGAAATTCGAAAAAAAAATTACGCAACTCATAAACTATAAAAGCTGATTTAAAGGCACCCTTTAAAATATCCTATTGTTCAACAAAAAGGAATTGGCTTAAGCAAATAAAAAACTATAATCTTTTTTTATATTTCATGTTTTTTTTTTAATGCGAAAGATCAACGGCTGGGAGGAGACATTTAGTTTATTTGTCCGTCTGAAATCGACTATTTTTTTTCTATTTTTTCGATCCAAATTGAAAATGAAACTGATAGGGCGAGTTATACAATTCTAGAAAACCCACCCAACCTGAAAGAAATATCTAGATTTCATTTTGTGTGTTTTTTTAACGTACCTGTTGTGTTGAATGAAATGAAAGTGTTGCTAGAGAAAACTTCAATTTTGTACCTTGTGTGGAGCAGTGTAGTGCAGATCGGTAAATTAGTTTTTATAATAAGTATAATTACACCCTCACAAGACTATTAAGGAAATGTCAGAGGTAATTATGCATAAAGTCTGCTTTTTCTAACACTAAGATCTTTGCCCGGTCTACTATAGAATCTTTTTAACAGTTACCTATTTTATCATTTTAACACTAGCTTAAACAAAACTTAAAATCTCCCCTTTTGAAAAAAATGGGAAACCAGAAAGCTTATAGTAGTAAATTTTATAAATTCCAGAATGTATGTTATGAAATGTAATCCACAGCACGGCATATATTACCCTTGCATGACCTAAGATCTGCACTGTCAGACACATCGATCGTATAGGTTACAAACTGCCAGTGGTCGCGGGTCAACGAAGAAGAGCTTGTATCTGTTGGAAGGAAATTTTTGACACCCTGTAAAGAATAAAGTGTAAACAAAATTCACCCCTTCCCTTTTTTAAGTTATACGATTTCAGGACCTTCATCTCAATAATTCTATGTCAGAGAACAGCCCCCCCCCCCCCCACCTTTCTTGATAAGCATTATTTCTCAAGCAGAGAAAACATTCTGTTTTTGGATCTCTTCGCTCTCTCCAAATCATTAGAACGGAGAATGTTATTGATGCACAAGTGCCTATAAAACATGGTGCACGTTTGTTTGTACAAGACTTACAACAAATATGCGGTGTTCATATATATATATATAAACATAATGATTTGAGCGCCTATCCTTCAACCCCAACTAGAGCAGTGGTTCTAAACCGTTGGTACATACTTTCGGATCCTTTGGGGTTGCAGTCGCAAAATAAAGTTTTACAACCGCTCTAAGAGTTCTTGTCAATGACGTCATTGTTCTTCGTTGAGATATCTCAGTAAACTCGCCGCAAATGTTACGAAACAAATATCTGGATGATTGTCCACTTTCTGGACACCCTTAGTGCTAAATGTTAATATTGTCACATGTAAACACTTTTGTGTTTACACAAATTTCCTATGCGACAATTAAAAAAATTAACTCAAAGATCAAGTATAAAACAAAAAAATTCTTTTATCGATTTACAACCTCGCTTCAGGAGAGTAACAATCAATGGAAAGTTAAACATGTACGTACCAGTAACAAACAATGAATGCGCATTTATACATCTCACAGGCCAGCTCCACACACGCACACACACACACACACACACAAAGACAGGTGTTCATCGATCCAGTCTCCATATTTAACTGTAGCTGACCATTCGTTCTATTGTGCAGCCAGCCGTGTGTGCAAAACTATCACATACATATCCGTACACATTCACACACACACACACACACACATGACTAATATCCTTAAACTTTCAACCGATCTAGCTGACTGTCAAATAGACAAGTAAACATTAGACCAACATGAAGTCAATTAGATTCAGCGACATATACCACAGTTTAAATGACGCAACTCAATGCGGTTGTTAAGCAACAAAGTCTCTATTACGCAATTTCCGGGGATATCTTCAGAGCTTCTCTTGATACCACAGTCATGTAATATGTAAATATTGACATTTTATTTAGTCCTGAATCGATATCTTTAATATGAGCCATATTAAATAATCGATTCCAATCAAATGTGGATATTAAATAAAACAATTTTTTTTTTTAAATTGAGGGTTATTGAAAATTTGGATGTCATTTCTGAAATGTTTAACTCTATAAGCCAGTGGTCACCATCCCACCCACCCCCGGGCTTTGGATCAGAACCGGTCCGTGAATCAAATGGTACTGGGCTGCCCAAAAAAAAACATGAAATTGTTTTCTTTTATATTTACTGTGATGTTATTTCTCTTGGAAAAGTGTAACTTTCAATGGACGCGAGGTTAACCGGGAGCTAATCTTAAATATAAATAATAAATATTCAGTATTTTCTTGATTGGCACTCTCTCGAGATCGAACCCATGATCCTTAGATATAATGTCGAGCGCTTTACCGCATGACGATCCCAAAATAAAATCATGCTTAACCAACATAGTTCAATGAATATATCGGCATACGCATTAATTTATGTATACTTATTGATCTAATAATGAGATGCAAAATGTATACAGGTAAAATTATGTACATGCATCTATTTCTTTACAGAACAAAATGAAAGATATTCATTCTTCAGCATCGTTCATCATTATATCAGGAATTGCACATTTAATACAGCCTTTATACGGTGGTGGAAAGGACTCAGGGAGCTGCGCAAGTATTCTAGATCATGACCGAGGGGCTCATGTGTCGGTGTGTAACAGCGTTCACAAACACGGCAATGAGGATAGATCTGTTGTGTGCTCCAGTGTTCAGGATCACGGTCTTACATCTATCAACAGGATGGGGTGCACGCTGACTAGCTCGCCGGTTCGTCAGGCTACCTCCATCGACTTTGTCTTTGTGTACGATTCACTCAGTGAAAACTGCACGGTGGTGTGCAACAGCGTTCATGAACCTTTGGGTCAAAGCGGATCTGTGGTGTGCACAAATGCTTACAGCCAGCACAGACAAGTGAATACTATACAATGCACCGACATTCCAGTTGTGCTAATTCAGACAGGTAAAAATACCTGCACAGCAGTCAGAAAAGTGGACATTGGGGCTGATTTCGTTGTTTGTACAAGTCTGTTTCAAGACACTCTAAAAAAAGACAAAGTGTTGTGTATCCGAATTTTCAACCAAGTTACCCAAACGAGTTCAAATATTCGCAATCAAGTCAATCATCCATTTCAGGAAGCGGTTAAACTCGACTGCACTGCATTTCGCGGTAAACAGAATGCCGGTGCCTCGCTGATGTGTTCGATGGTTTTTGTTGACAGTGATCGCTCTACGTCGTGCGCTTTACTTTACAACGGCCATAATCGGTCGGGAACTGTGGACTGCACGAAACATGACGGAGCTCTATCACAGAACTCTTCGCCAGACTGCACCATAACCAGCAATATGTTATTCTGCATTGTCGTCTTCAAAAAACTTCAAAACGTCGGTTCCATCGCATGCTTCAGCGCTCTCAGAAACGCCTCGAAAAGCCAGGTCACAGTCTGCGAAGACCTTGGTGACCACGACTATGTGCGACCGTGTGATTCTCTCTACTGCAGCGATGACCAGCAACAATTCAAAGAAACTGGGTCGGTACCTTGTAACTTCCTCTTCAGTTGTACGTCTCGATATGGACAAATATCGTGCAACGTTCTTGTCGGAACAACCATGGATACCATTTCAATAGTATGCAGCTCGATGTTGTATGAAGAACATATTGAGGACGAAGATCAAGACGATAACCACAAACACACGACTACAATCACCGACACTACGATGCCTTATGAAGAAGATAGCGAGAAAATAGAACAAGATGAGCACCAGCAGCATACAGCTCATCTAGGCGAACTGTACACACCTCCAAAATATGCCGTCCAGGAAGGGTTCTTCGCATGGCTAAAAGAAAAGGTCTACGCAGTCTATGATTTTTTTTGTGGATACTTGGAGCTCAGTTCTTGAAGCTGTGAAAAAATATTTTAAAATAACCACACAGGTATTGAGGTGCGCACGATCAGTCTGGAATACAGCTTGGCGAAGAGATGTCGATAGTTTGATGAATGCTGTTAGAGATTGTAGTAAGTATTACCTAGTTGTAATCAGTAAATTATATTTACAAATGAAATAGTATGTTTGTAGATATATTTATATTTTGTACAGAACCGTTTTTAAATTGTATAGGCAAATAATGATATCGCCTGGGGCCCTAACCGTCAAAAGTGCCCATTTCCAGTATAGCAACCACAACGTATTATTAGGGCTACTCACTAACACAAGAATTCTTTGTCTAAACCTCCGGTAATCCCCTGTTTTAATGTGAGTAATGTCAATCAGTTGATAATTATTGAGGGCGGTATGTTCCCTCGTTAGAGGGAAGAGTATATCTCCTTACTCAAATCTTTCTCTTTATACACACGCACACGCGCACGCACACGCGCACACATATGTATATATTTATATATATAATTTATATTTGTAAGAAAGATTACACTGATTCATCATTGGTATCTACCTAAAAGGGCATACACACACACACACACACACACACACACACACACACTCACACATATATATATATATATATATATATATTAGGGTGGGTCAAAAAAATTTTTTTTGGAGTTGGGAATTTGAAACATATTCAAAAAGTTGCCTATGGTCCTACTGATTGTAAAAATGTAAAATTTGTAAAAATCAGATAATGTCTTCCACTCCCAACTTTTAGTTCAAGGGGGTACGGGGCGAAATAAATGCACTATGTCTAAAAAAAAAATTTTATTTTTTTTTACATTTTTAAATACTAAAACATGTCAATAATAACTTACGAATTAATTATATTGCAGAAAATTTTTTTTTAGATCAATTAAAATGTATTTTCAGAATGTTACTCATTCAGAAACTTCAATAATTTAAAAACTTAAAAGTCATTTTTCTCTGAAAAAATATTTTTGACATTTTGCTTCACTATGGCAAGAAAATCTCAAAAACCACCTGTCAGATTTTGATAAAACTTCTAATTTTTATGTAGAAGAGGTGCATTTATAGAATGTCAGAGGCTCTTCAAGAAATTTTAATTCCTTTTTTTTTTTTTTTTTAATTTTCAAAATTAGCATTTTTTGCTTTTTTCACCATACAAAATTTTAAAAATTCATAAAAAATGTATTTATTACATTATCAAAAAAGTACTTTTACATTCCCTAAAGTAAGCTTTTCTGATTAGAAAATTGTACATTTTATATGAAACAGTCTATAAATATTTCAGAAATATTTGCCACAAAAAGGTCATAAATTTCAAGATGGCGGCATGCCGCACCCACAAATATCAATATGTTAATATTTTTTTAACAAAATTATTTTTAAATCTACTATATCATTACTAAGATATTAAAATGTCTTAAACTTTAATAATAAAAAGATTTTGCTTTGACCCGGGTACACCCCCCCCCCAATGTATGACATTTTACAACATTTAGAATGTTTGGTATAAGTAATATGAAATTGTACAAATCTATAAATCGTTCATGCAAAATATACAATGTGCATATGAATAATACTGTTTATGGATTGTCACAGGAAATTTGCTTTGCTTTCAATTTTCGGAAGACCATCCCTTGATTTCTTTGTTTGCAAAACCATCCCATGTCTGTACAGTTTAAAATATCCTCCAGCAGAGGAGATGTCACTGCACAAAGATCCCAGTTAATCATCTGATCATATGATTTAGCTGCAATATTCATGATTATGTCATTTTTGATGAAAAATTCTAACTCTGCATGGAGCTGGTTTATGTCATGCTGTTATGATTTTATTTACTGCATACCTTCCAATTTCTTCATCATTTTCCTAACTGCAGCAAAGGAATGTTTTCTGGATGTGCAAAGTAGCAGTTATTTTCCGATACAGGCAATATAATAGATTGATCAGCAGTATAAAGGTTCTAAAGCAGTTGTATCATATAGAAAATGTTTCTAGCCCCACTTTGACAAGATGGATCGCAAAAATCCTGTTCGCTTTTGTTAACCATCTTTGCTCTCATCAGTATGTTCCTTGGCTGCCCTATCTCTCCAAATTTTTCTATGTCGACGCATCTTTGCTGGATCCAGAGCTGTAGATGGTGTTAACATGTTTAAGTCCTTCAACAAAGCATTAACGATAAGACATGTATCCCTATTGCTTAGTTTACATCGATCCACTGCTTCATATTGATATCTGTTTTGTTATTTTGGAACATTCCTCATCGCTGGAGAAGTCTGCATCAAGTAGTTCATCATCTTCAGGCATCCTGATCTGGAGACTCATCATTATCTTTCTCATCATTCACAACGCGTTATCCATTTGTGGTTCCTATCTGATCGCCACCCTGCAGTCAATGAATGTTTTCTTTTCTGTCGATTTTGTAATATTTTTGTTGTTTGCTTGTCAACATTGTCAATGAACATATTTCTTGCCATCTTTTGATCCACCCAAAATGCCCACTCAAGCACATAAATTATTACTGATTGTGGACATTTACAGTCTCCTCTATCCCTAACACCTGCTAGTGTTGTTTTCGTTGACGAAAACTAAAACTAAAACCTTCGTTGATGAAAATGTTGACTTTTCGTCAACGAGAACTAAAACTAAAACTAAAATTAGCAGCAAGACTAAAACTGATACTACTCAAAATTATTACAAGAAAAAAACAGAAATAAAACTGAAACTAAAAAATATGACCAGGACTAAACAACACTCAACACCTTACATCTTTTTCACTCGAACACTATACTGGTAATGTCTTTTGTAGGGATACTAGCCTGGTCATATAATTGTTTAACTTCATGTGCTAATGCGTGAGCTCGTGAATGAAGGCTATGATTGTATTATTATTTTAAGCATCCACCAATAGCCTTGAAAACATCTTCACTGGTTGGAAGTTGTCTTTTAGGCAATTCAGCTGTTGACCCAAACACAGAATGTACAGTTGCACTTCTTTTAGAAGAACTCATTTTCATAGAAGAACTTAATAAAATAATTGAAAAAATTAATCAAAAATGAAATAAAACAACCATGCGTGATCCGATAATGAATACATGGTACACCAGTTATATTGAGAAAAAAATAATTGATGCAATGCTTATCCCAGTTGTCTGAACTAATTAGTTATTCATAAAAAAGGTTATAAAGATAAAACACAAATTTTATATGCATATCATTTCTTTTTTGAATAACCTAGGTCACAAATTTAAATATGTTCAATCACAAAAAACTCATAGTAAATATAGTTAAAAATTTCGACAAAAAGAAAAGTTAAAATAAAAAAAAGGAGTATTATTAAACCATGTAGTTTTGCAAATATTTGTACATATTCCATGCGTACTCATGATGTAACAAACTTTTTAATAATGTTTCAATAAAAAAATTTTTGACCTATCCCAATATATAAAATATATATATATATATATATATATATATATATATATATATATATATATATATATATATATATATATATATTAGGGTGTCCCAAAAAAAATGAAGTTTTGAAATGTTGATGTCTCACCCCACAGAATATGTCTGTATGGTAACAGTAGTTAACCTGCAAAATTTCAGCTCATTTGGACAATGTTTAGAGGTCCCCCAAGAGGTTTAAAGTTCCAGATTTTGGTGTAAAATCATTCGCGGTCAAATCTAATACAGCGTTAATGTTACCTTTTTTTTGCGAAACTGATATATTAAGTAACAAATTGATGCTTAGTATTGTTTATAATATTAAATGAAACAAAATATATCAATCTTGAATGGTTTATATTTTTAAATTTGAAATTTAAGTAAAAAATTATGAAAGACAAAGTTTTATTCATTTTGTCAAGTTAATTCTTGAATCAATGTCAATCTGCTTGAAAAATAATAATAATAAGCAATGCAAATAAGCATTCCTGCTATTTATTTTGTACTTTGTACTGTAGGGTAGACAAAAATTTAAAAAAGTTCTTCAAATTTAAATTTTAGCCAGCTGTTCACGATTACACTCTGCAAAATTTTCCGATGTTTTTCAACCACTTGGAGCAAAAATTGTCTTTGTTCTTCATTCTTGGTGATACTGTCATTGAAATTTTGTATCAATGCTACACTTCGCTCTGCAGAGTCATTGATACAAGCCAGATTCTTTACAAAATCTGCTGCAACTTTAAAAGATGGTGTATCTGACCAGGCTTCAACAGGAACATCTAGAAAACTGGCATCAATGTTGGATGTTTCAAAAAATGTGGTAGAAGCACGCAAATCAACAATACTTTTTGATAGTGTTTTTATGAAATGCGGTCCACGTTCTGACTGCATTGTCCGAAAAAGGCCAGTTTTTTCTTTGTCCTACTAATAGGTTGAATAAACGCAAGCGTCGACAGTTCCGGACTCAAGTACCACGAGTGACACATCATCATTTTCAATCCAGTCGATCGAAGAACAGAATCATCATATTCGTATAAACGCTTTATCAACAAGATATCATTCACAGGTGCATCTGCGGTGAGCCTGCATGAAAACAATGATTGAAGATAAACACATATGGTAAACCGATTAAAGCGCTGATTACCTTGTGATACTCGAGCTGTTAACTGAAAGATGGTTTCATTGCCTGCAAACAATAGATCGATTTTCAATGCATAGATTGCTTTCGCCCCTTGCCCTATGTAGGGCACCAGGTCTGCGAATGCTGACATCAACCTTCAACCCAACCATTTGTGCAGCAAGCAGAAGAAATTCCAAATTATCATCACATGAATGACTGACCTCAAGTTGACATTTAATACATTCTTTAATCGAATCAGACACGATTATCAAAGGGGCGGATCTGGCTTCGGGTGTGTGGTTTAATTCTGGCCATTTTTCTCGAAACCTCTTAAAAAACAAGATCTCTGGTCCAGTGGATGGTCAAAGACAAACATTAAATGCATCGGAAAGGAGTAACTCCAACATGTGATGACGGCATGCCATCCATAATAGATTACGTCATAGGGCTACTTCTAACAGAGTGCAAGCTCCATTGAGTCTTCCAATATTGAAAGCCGTAGTGTCGAAGCACATGCCGATGACCATAGATTCACACTTCCTTGATTTGATATGTTCATATACTGCATCAGCAGCTACCCATCCTGACCCGGATACTAACTTGGGAACACCAAGAAGCTTTGTAATTCCATCGACAAGTGACGACAGCAGGACAGGTAATCGATCGCCGTTGTTGGTAACATGTATGGTAACATCGGGCAATAGCTTACCATCCCAATGTACAATTGATTTTTATGGAATATAGTCTTCTTTTATACATGCTGCAGCTTGTTGACGACAAAGCTTGCGATGACGATGCATTGTGCTCTTGGAAAATACTGTCAGATGTCGGAACACCAGCTTCTTTGAATGCGGATGCAAGTATCATTGTTGATTTTCTAATGCTGGTGTTCGTTCTGTCCAGCAATGCAGCAACTTTTGGTGATATGATGCCTGACAATTTAGCATGCTTAGTAAAATTAAATGTTCAAAAAATATGCACATTGCTTAAATTTTGCAAGGGGGGGGGGTCGTGCGGTGTAGAGCGCTCCACTGTCGACCGGAGGGTCCCGGGTTCGAATCTCAGTGAGAACCTTGGGATTTTTTCAGGTCCTGGTGATAGTCCCCAAGTCCACCCAGCTTTAAATGGGTACCTGACTTTAAGTTGAGGGAGTAAAGGCGGCTGGGCGTTGTGCTAACCACACAACCCCTTTATATGCCGAGGTTATAGAAACAGATGAATTCTACACTTCATCTGCTTCGATGACCCATTAGGGTTAAGGGAACTTAACTTTTTTTTTTTTAATTTTGCACATTAGATATTTTATGTTTTCTAGCATTTATTACATTTTCTAATTAAGAATCACACAATTTCAACTCTAGTTAATGGTAGCAACGAGATAAATATAAGTATATTTAAACTTTATTTTATTCAACTTTGGCATGCAAAAACTGCAAATTATTTGAGCCATGATTCGTCTGGATTTTTATGTTGGCCTAATACTGGAATTTTAAAAGCTCTTGGGGGACCTGTAAATGTTGTTCAAATGAGCTACAACTTCACCAATTCACTCATTGCACCCAAGAGACACATTTCAGGGGAGTGAGACACCAAAGATTTAAAAAAAAATTTTTCGAGCATTTTCGGGACATACATATATATAATTTTTTTATTCGTTTTAGGTCAAACTGCCTTTGGCAAAACTTTCAAGTTCTGGCCATGGGACATCTTTTCAACAGGCACCACAGAAAAGTCGCATCCTTTAACAGAGATCATATGATTTAAAAAAAAAACAAAACAACTATATTTGAAAAAAGGACTCATATTTTCTAGATTGACTGTTATCTCTTTCTTACGACTGAGAGTTTTTAATGTAATCAAAGCTGGTATCATAAAACAAGGGTTTGTGTTATAGCTGAAGTTGTTCCTCTCAAAATTAGTCCAAGTCCCCAGTAAATGTTGTTTGAATACTAAAAGCCTTTTCGTTACAATACCTAATCGTAATACCATTCAAAACGTATATATATATATATATATATATATATATATATATATATATATATATATTAGGGTGGTGCTTAGAAATAAACTTTCAAAAATCTCTGCTCTCACCCCCTATTTTTGTTCTTTTATATATAGAAACTCTTAAAATAAAATATTAAGGTATTCAGTTCATGTTTACTGGTAGCTCAATGGCGTCAAAGTTTAGGAGTATTGGACCGTGATGAAAAAACATAGTGTACTGCACTGTTGTTGTGTGTATAACACTGTATAAATTAATTCAAGTTATGTGGATTGTCCTACACTGCTGTACTAAGCATATAAAACATGTAAATAGGCCCGGAAGTGGTAATTTAATACACAGCAGGCCTAGTAGTCCTAGACAAAGAAACTATTAGCAACACAGTATAGGCCTACCTACACCACCTAGAAACTATTGGCAACGTGCCAGTTTGGCAATATGCCAGCAAACAAATAGTTAAGAGATAAATTTTATAGCAATGGCTGGGGTAGACCTGACATTATCTGACAAGGAAAGACGTTCAGCAGACAGAAAGCAGCGGATGATGTTAAGACACCAAGAGATGAAAGAGCAGGAAAAGAGGCTTCTGAGTCAGCAGTCCTTGTATCCTCGTCATGTAGCAGTAACTCAGCTGAGGAGAATGACATCACAGAGCAGAGTACAACAGAATGTGAAGAACCTGTTGCAAGCTGCTCATCTCAAACACCTGCTAGTGCTAAGAAAAGGAGAGGCAAAAAGCCAATTCTAACACCTCGATAAACAGCTGCACTGGATCGAACAAAAATGTCAAGCAATTCAGCAACACTTGTCATTATTGAGACAGCCACGTCCCTTGGTCACGATGTTCTAGATCTGGCCCTGAACCGTTGGACAGTTCGCCGTCAAAGTATGCTACGCAGATCCCAGTACGCAGAACATCTCAAAGCCGAGTTCTAAGCTGATTATCCTATGGTTGTGCATTGTGATGGAAAGTTGATTCCGGATCTCAAAAATAAAGAATGCATCGACAGACTTCCTGTAATTGTTTCTGGGAAAGGAGCATCACAGTTGTTAACTGTTGCGAAACTGCCTTCCAGAACTGGTGCTGCACAGGCCGGAGCTGTCTTTCAAGTTCTGCAAGACTGGGGTGTTAGTGACAAGATCAGAGGCATGTGCTTTGATACTACTAGTTCCAACACTGATCGGATTAGTGTACCTGCATCCTGCTGGAGCAAAAACTTCAGCGAGGTCTTCTATCACTTGCTTGCAGACATCACATTATGGAACTGATTCTGGGCGCAGTCTTCCAAGTCTGTCTAGGTGCCACTTCATCTCCTGAGGCTCTGCTATTCAAACGCTTCAAGGATCATTGGCAGTTCATTGACTGAGCAAACTATGAAACATCTCTGACAAATTCAGACGTGTCTACTACGCTAGAAGATGTGCGCAACTCTCTGATTGAATGTGCTCAGAAGCATATTCAAGAGCAGCGGCCAAGAGATGATTATCGAGAGTTCCTGGAACTTGCTCTGCTATTTCTTGGGGGTTGTGCCTGACAGAGGAGTGCACTTCATTGCTCCTGGAGCAATGCACCATGCTGGCTGGATGTCGAAGATTTTGTACAGCCTGAAGATATAGATGTTCAAAGGGCAATTCAGACTGACAACCAAGGAAGAGAGAGGTCTTCAAGAGATGTGCATCTTTATTGTACGTGTCTACATGAGAGCCTGGTTCACTGCTAATCTGGCAGCTGCAGCTCCATACAATGATATGCTGTTGATCCAATCAATTCTCAGCTACTCCGGAATCAACAGAGCTGTTTCCAGTGCTGCATCCAACAAGTTTTCAAAGCACCTCTGGTACCTGTCCCCTGAATTGGTTGGGTTGGCATTCTTCGATGATCAGGCATCGGCGGAAAAATAAACATGCATGGTAAATTCCATGAATGAAAGCGGTATCGAGGAGCCAGAGGACATCAAGCTAATCTCTGTTGATTTGGAATCCTTCAACAACAGGAGGCTCGAGGACTTCGTGTCGCCAAAGTCTAAGAGATTCTTTGACATGATGGAGCTTCAGACTGGATTCCTGGATGCTGACCCAGATGAGTGGACCAACCATGAAGATTACCGGCGATCTTTGGAGACCGTTAGGCTGATTAAGGTTGTCAACGACCATGCAGAGAGGGGTGTAGTATTGATTCAAGAGCACAGTGGAATCCTCACCAGAGATGAGGAGCAACTTCAGTTCCTGCTGCAGACTGTTCAACAGCATCGACAATCCTATCCAGACACTAAGAAACAGACATTGTCAAAATGACTTTTTATCGGACTGATAACATTGAACTATAATTACAGGTAGAATATTGTAGATGCAGGATTGTTTGTGCTTGTTTAATAATTAATTCTACTGTTTAATGTTGTGTTTGAGAAACTATCTTGGATTAAAAAAGCCAAAAATTCCAAAAGCGTGATCTGTTTACTTGTTGAACGTGGCCTACCTAAACTTTGGCTTCATTGAGCTACCTCTAAATATTAAGATATCTGCACTAATTTTTTTTCTAGATGTTTCTACATCCAAAGGAACAATTTAAAGGGGTGAGACCTAAAGAAATCAAGGTTTTAATTTTTAGTGGTTCCTAAGCACCACCCTAATATATATATATATAGATATATATATATATATATATATATATATATATATATATATATATTAGGGCTGTACCGGATTCCGATTCCGGTTCCTATTAAGCCGGATTCCGACAGTTTTAACAAATCCAGTTCCGATTCCGGTTCCGGTTAAAATATACCGGATTTAGGCCGGATTTCATTGTTGTTTGAAATCTCTAGTACAGGGGTCGGCAACCTGCGGCTCGCGAGCCGCATGCGGCTCTTTCAATGTCAAGTTGCGGCTCTTTCGATGTCAAATTGCGCCCTAATCAAATACCATAATATTGAAACAACAATTTTAGTGACTCTTTAAAAAAATGAGAAAATTGTAAATTATAGCTTTAGGCTCTTCCGTCTCAAAAGGTTGCCGACCCCTGGTCAGTGGCGCAACCAGCAAAAAGTGGTGGTGGGGGAGGGGGCTCACATATTGAAAAAAAGACAGTTTGACAGTCTTTTTAGTAACTTTTTATAGTAAAATATGTATTGATGATTTGGTCTGGGAGGGGGGGCTGGTCTAGTAATACGACACCTTATCTTCCGGTACCTTTGATTCCGTGTTTGCTATAAACTATATTTAGCTATCAAAGTTTAACTTCTTTAAAGAGCAGACAACGATCTATTTTTGGGTGTTCACAGTTTAAAAATAGTTTAATAATTTATTTTTCTGCACATTTTTTTAATTTAGTGGATTTCGTCACGATTTGGATAAAATTCCTCGTATATTTAGATAAATAGCATGAAGATACATATATCTTTTTTATGTTATGCGAGAAATTACTACTTTGTTCGGAAAAATTACTATTTAATTCGGTAAAATCCGGTTCCTGTTCCGATTCCGGCAGGATTCAAATTTTAAATCCGATTCCGGTTCCGATCCTGCAGGATCTAAAAATTACAATCCGGTACAGCCCTAATATATATATATATATAAGGTGGCTGGCGTTGTGCTAACCACACAACCCCTTCATATGCCGAGGTTATAGAAACAGATGAATTCTACGTTTCATCTGCTCCGATGGCCCGTTAGGGCAAAGGAAACTTTACTTTTATATATACGACCAAAAAAATTGCCGTTTTTTTTTGGAGGGTACGGGGAGTGGGGGTGGGGTGGGGGAATCGAATAAAAAATTATATCTGACTTAATTTAATAAACAAAAATTTTGAGTATGAATAATGCGATACAGATTTAGCAAATAATTTTTTGTTCTAATTCATGATATATTATATTTTTGTTAAAATAAAACTTGTTAGCTGTCGGTTCATAAACATCTACATTACTAGTAGTCATTGCTCATTTATGTTTATGAACCGACAGCTAACAAGTTTTATTTTAACAAAAATATAATATATCATCCCCCCCCCCCGTGTGTCTGTTTACTTCTCTCTTTCATAAACTTTTGAGAACCACTCTTCTAATAGTACAAAAGTCAATATTAAAAAAATTAGCACTTCTACTACCACTCTGTACCCAGTAGGAGTTGCAACCTCACCTGGTCCAAAGTAGGAGTTGATACCACACCTGGGCCCCAGAACTTTAAAAGCTACCAGTGCTCCCCCCTCTCCCCAACCCGATGAATGGAAAAAGAGAAAAAAAAAGTAGAAATTTATGGAATAAAAGAAAAAAAAAACTGCGGGAAGTAGAAATTTATGGAATAAAAGAAAAAAAAACCGCGGGAAGTAGAAATTTATGGAATAAAAGAAAAAAAATTATTCAATTTACATATAAAGTTTGCGGCGAAAATCATAGAGTATCCTTATAGTCTGATAAAACTAGGAGGGATTTTTTTTTTCAAAGGGCCTAAGGTTATATAGCCTAACCGGTTAATCAGGCCCTGAGCATTGCCTGTGTCTGATACAAAAGATGTTTAGTAGCAGTTAAATCTTTAAATTGAAAAAAAATATATATATAAAATATAGATACATTTTTCATATCTGTTAAACCAGTAGTCGGCAAACTTATCAGCCAAAGAGCCAAATATGAACATTACAACAATTGAAAAAAAAATTGGGAGCCAAATCTGCTTTCATTACACTAAATAAGTAGTACACTAAATAAGTTGTATACTAAATAAAACTAAATGACAGAGCCGCACTTAAGGAGCCAAAGAGCCGCATGCGGCTCCGGAGCCGCACTTTGCCGACCACTGTATTAAACTATACTTTTATCCGATAATTCAATTACATGAGTTTGATATACCATACGCTAAGCACGTTGTTATCGTTTTACATACTTTTTGTTCAACCTAGCAAAATAGGGTTTAAAATTGTATGCTTAGTCTAAACATCAGAGCAAGTAATGGGTCACTGAGCTTGACCCATGACCCATATGACCCATCAAGTTCTTGACCCAGACCCATCATGACCCATGACCCATTGAATGTTGTTATTTTCAAGATGGCGGCCGTCGCCATAGACACCATTTTGAAATAATAAAAAAATCGCGCGACGACGGGTTTTTTTTAGGGTCGGGAAGAGACTAAGGATGGGCCGTGGGTCAGGGAACATTGACCCATGACCCATGTGACCCATTCAATTTTGCGACCCATTTGACCCATTGACCCATTACTCGCTCTGCTAAACATACAATTTTAAACTTTTATTATAAAAGAAAGTGGAAAACTATTTTCCAAAAACTCTGATATATGAATATTTTAATACTTGAAATGTTTTCGAAGACTTAACTATTTCCCTTCAATTGTTTATTTATTCTGGTATACGTTGAAAGACGGATAAACATAAAAATATATTATCTTGAGCTAAAAAAGTCGGATCACAAATTTTTGATACTTACATTATAGACGAATTAAAACGTATTCAAAGGTGAGCTTGTGAATGACCCTTTTTAAGTTTCACATAGCTATAAATAAAGGAGCATTTCAAGACATGGGTAACACGCTTTCCACGCAGTTCTCCCCAGTAGGTTGAAAATATGAAATTTTAATAAAGTCAATGTCGAATCAATGGTATATATTGTTTGTTTGTTTTTGTTTTTTTTTCTGAAGACTACATAACGTTCAGGAATATTACATAAAGTGAATAAAATCAATCAATAGGTAGAGAAATACTTTGAAGATAACTAACTTCCCGCATAGATCTGATCATATTATAACACTGATAAAAAGGATCAATAGCAAATTCCTGTTTTATTAGATCACTTCGTTATTAAGCAATCGATTTAGCCTAGCCCATCGCTCGAATGCTACATACATACATATATATATATATATATATATATATATATATATATATATATATATATTAGGGCTGCTGATTAAACGCGTTAATTTGCGATTAACGCGTCAAAAAAATTTGCGATTAAAATTTTTAACGCAATACCTAAATGCGTTAATTTGACCAAAATGCTGAAAGTTCACCAAATCGATAAATAACGGATTTTCACGCTACAAGTTGCGTTAACTTTTTAAGTAGATCTACCACCCCCACCATGTCACAATTTACACACACCCTCACCCCTAGGTACGTCGACAAAAGCCCCAATTGTAATATAAAATGAAGATGTTTTGTTATATAGCCCTTCGACAAGTGAACCTCATGTTCCCTTTTTATAACCAAAATGAAACGAAAGAAAGTATCTTGAATGTTGACACACGAAAGAAAGAACAACAGAAGATGAAAAATGAAAGCCGACCTGTCAAAATTTTAGCTTTGAACGTTTGAAAATTGCCATACGGTAACATTAAAGAGTCTCATTTTACAAGATATTTTTTTATTAATATAACTGACAGACCGATAAAAAAATAAAATTTTATTTTCTGTTGTTCACTAAAACATTGAAATAATAGTTGAAAGTAAGAAAGTAAATGAATGAAAGAATAAAAGAGTAACATCGCGGCACAAAACAAAAACTTCAAAAAAGAGATTAAAAATAAATTTGTCCTTCAACTCGACGACCGTAGTAGTATTGGTGGGGTAAACGTCACGTCTACGTAAAATCTTAGCAGCTGTATGACCTTAAAACAAGAGGATTGTCATTTATGACGCGTGCTCCTAGTTTGAAATAATGGAACCGGTGTCAACTTGTTTTTGGTACATCTATAAGTGGAGAGAGAGTGTGTTAAAAATATAACTTGGTGGGGAAAGAGTGGGGGGGGGGGTTGGAATAAAGAAAAAAACGCGTTAATAATAAGTGAGCGACAACTTTCTGGCTATACTATCATTTTATGAAAGAAAAGTTACATTTGAGATATCAATGAAGTGTGTATTTTTTTTTGATGGGAAGTGGAGAGTAGGGTAAACAGACGTACGTGTGAGCGATGTGAAGCAAAATATGACAGGGAGGGAGGGAAGAGGGGTTGACATACGTCATTAGTCCGGAAACTGCGGTACGAAAAAAAAAGGTTAGGCATTGTTGTTAAATAAAAAGAAAATAATTCGCATCATTGACATGATTGATACATGTCCATAAACTGGTTGTAATTCATTATACCTCTTTCGTAAATTAAAGTGACTTGTTTATTATGCCAATGTTATGCTTTGATATTATGACATATTAGTTTGAATACAAACAATTGTATTATATTGTGTCGATTAAAATGTGCGTTAATTTGCAATTAAAATTTTTAATCATGCGTTAATTTCGATCAATTTTTTTAATCGAACAGCAGCTCTAATATATATATCTAACCGTATCGCGTCTTAGTAATATCGAAAGTAGAAATCAAGAATTAAAAATGAAGTCTAGCCGGAGTCTCGATTAGATAATTTTTTTTTTTTTACATCTACAGTTTTGAATTGTTTCTGCGGTTTTCAAACATGAAACCTAAAGCCCAAATAAAAAATAATTCCATTTAAATATTTGTTTGTTTGTTTTGTATTTTTACAACATATTGCTTCTTTAAATTGTAATAAAATCATGAAGATATCGGATCTGTCCGAAACCAAAAATAACTAGCCTACTGATCAAATCTAAGGGATTATAAGTATATGCAAATGTTTTGCAGGGTTCGCAGCTTGTAATAAATAATACTTTCAGCCAATCAGAAGCTTATGAAATCGTTTGTCGATGTTTCAGGAAAAAATGCATGAGACGTTAGTTACGTAGGTAGATTGATAGCAAATCAAGCCTAATAATATATTTGAGACACAGTTTTAAGGAATGGTTGTCTTGAAATTGTTTAATAGATGATTTAGACTTGAAAAAAGCTCAGCAAACCAGCCATGATTCTTGTGCACGTTTGAGAGTTGGCTTTTTGAAAGCATGTTACTGTCAGGATAAATTTAGCAACACCACAGAAATAAAATATGCTTTTATTAGATAAGAACTATAACGAGATATGTAACGAATGGAAGAAAGTCATTGGATGGCTAAATTTGCATGTAAAACTGAACTGACATATATGAGATGATGAATAAGATATAATCTATAATGCCAAGTAAACAAGTAATTTTTATATAATGTGATAAAAAGATTCGAAATGAAAACTACAACCGTCAAAATGATTAAGACGAAGGTTACAATAAATGTAAATGTAGCAACGAACATATTTTAAAAACTGTTTAACATTTTGTATTGGATTTGGTGGCAGACAATAAATATTTTGCTGCGTATAAATACCATTGCTTTTTTTTTTAATTTACAATTAATAAAGAACTGTATTATCAATGCCACGTCTATTTTATGTGGTCACTTTTAATCAAACGTGTTGTGTATATAAACTAGGACTAATACAATGGATAAACACTTTTACGTTTACTCATAAAACACAAGAAACTTCGGTAGTCTTGGTTCATTTAATAGTATAGAAATAAAATATACATATCTACAAATAACATAAACCCACAACATGAATAATCATTGATATAGACTAAATACACAGATCTCCATATAACTGTTTAATGAATTGACTTCTACCACATTAGATCTTATTCACAAACATTGTCTAATACTTACACTAATCTCTCCAATCTCTCCTCGCACTAACTGAACTCTGTTGATCTCCGTGCTGCATTGTTACACTCTCTGACCTCTCTCTCTCTCTCTCTCTCTCTCTCTCTCTCTCTCTCTCTGTCTCTCTCTCTCTCTCTCTCTCTCTTAATTTCTCTACCCAGCTAGTGACACTTTTTCCCCATGTGCTGCATACTCCCACCTTCGATTATTTCTACCAGTATTTGACCACAATCCAACCACCTTGACCCAGACACACCTATCTCCACACCGTACCCACATATAACAAGAATAAATGAATATGTATCAGTTTGTAGGCAAGACATTGCATGTGGATATTCTAGAAAAAAAATGATTTATAAAACTGAGAAATCTCGCGACTCAGAAATAATGAAAGCAGAAATTTTAAGCAGCTTTGAAAACATTCAATTGGGCCAAATAACGCATATGCGTTAACATATTTTTCACTATTTTGACCAATGAAAATCTATTAACTATCAAGATGTTTTTTTTTTTTAAGTAGTTGATGCATAAGTTCAAAAGCTCGAAGGGAACTATCTGTTTATATTTCTATATGGTGTCGACTTTTTTTCTTCTTTATCTACACTCATCGAAAATGAGACTGGTACGTCTATTTATAGAGTTCTAGAAAACCCATAAACTTGAAAGATATCTAGTTTTGATTTGTACATTTTTTTTATATGTACATTGTACATGTTGTGTTGATTGAGGTGGAGTTGTTAGTAGAATATAAACATTCATTTCGTACTTTATGTTAAGCAGTGTTGTGCAATTTGGTAAGTTACACTTCTAATTTTTAAAATTAAGTATTGTTATAGCCACACATGAATATTGAGGTAAACATGCACTGAAGATGATTGTGCATTAAGTGTCGTACACGCATACCTTTAGCACGGCTCTGTTAACGCTTATGTCGAAAGCTGAATAACCCGTAAATAAGGAGGGAGGGGGTGTTCCGAGATAGGAGATTCTTTAATTGTTTTTTTTTTCAATTAATGATAATAAAACTAAATACCTGCCCTGATAAACATGATTAACTTTTGAAATTTACGGGCAAACCAGAAATCTTATTGTATTGAAAAGTGGCGAATTCCATGTTGCGTGTTATCTAATGTAGCCCAGAGCAAAGCAAAACTTAGCCAAGCGTGTCCCATGACCTAAAATGTTACACTCATTGATCGTATAACATACAAAGATAATCTGTTGCATTCCTATAAAAAAGCAGTAGTGATGATTTTTGGTAAAAATATTTCGGGACCAAGAATAAGCCAAGATGTTAAATAATTTCCGCACTCCCAACCCATTCTGTTATAACACTGAGTAACTATGTTCATTTCAATATAAGTCACTGCAGTATATGAATTATTCAGAAAGCGCATGACTAAAAAATTGCCGTCATTTTCGTTATTACTTTTCATAAGAGTGTAGTATCTAAATATAGATACAGATACCATTAATACACGAATATGTCCGCTTACAGAAATATCAGTTAAAATTTTATAATATACTAGTTGAAATGTCTGCTGAAGCTGGCTGCTACCTGCGAGTGGTAGCATTACTAAATAAAGGTTGTAACCGTGTTCAACTATGACGAACTTCTAATAAACGGGTTATTTCCCTTGCATCAATCTAGACCATTATGTATTTAAGGATTTAAACTGTGGTTTTATTATTTAGCACTTGTTTTGATTATTTGATCACAATATATATTATTATTTTTTTGACTGTCCGAAAAATTCATATTTACTTTACATAGCTGAATGCACATGTCAACAAACATACCTCATATATGTGCATTTATAGGTGTATTTGTGTAAAGTAAAATTATTCAGGCATAAGTATGTACATATAAATATATATATATATATATATATATATATATATATATATATATATATCATTTGTGAATACCTGTAGATGTACTGATGAAATTTAAAATGGATGCAGGCCTAATTATGTACATACATTTATTTTTTTTTTTTGCAGAGAAGAATGAAACATATCCATTCTGCAGCATTGCACATCATTATAGCAGGCATTGCACATTTAATACAACCTGTACACGGTGGTGGAAAGGACTCAGGGAGCTGCACCAGTATTGACGATTATGACCTAGGTGCTCATGTGTCTGTGTGTAACAGCATTCACAAACACAGCCAGCACGATAGGTCTGTTGTGTGCTCCAGTGTTCAGGATCACGGTCTTAAATCTACCAGCAGGATGGGTTGCACGCTGACAAGCTCCCCGGTTCGTAGGGCCACCTCCATCAACTGCGTCTTTGTTTACGATTCATTCAGTGAAAACTGCACGATGGTGTGCAACAGCGTTCATGAACCTTTGGGCCAAGTCAGATCTGTAGTGTGCATGAACGCGTACAGCCGACACAGCCGAGTGAATACTGTACAGTGCACCGACATTCCTGGTGTGCTAAGTCAGACAAGTAGCAATACCTGCATTGCAGTCAGAAAAGTGGATATTGAGGCTGATTTTGTTGTGTGTACAAGTTTGTTTCAAGACACTCTGAAAAAAGACAAAGTGTTGTGTATCCAAATTTTTGACCAAGTTACTTAAACGAGCTCAAATTTGTGTAATCAAGTCAATCATCCGTTGCAGGACGTGGTTAAACTCGATTGCACTGCATTCCGCAAACAGCTGAAAACCGGTGCCTCGCTGATGTGTTCGACAGTTTTCGTTGAAAATTCTCGCTCTACGTCGTGCGCAGTTTTTTACAACGGCCATCAGCAGTCGGGAACTGTATATTGCACGAAACATGATTGTCCTATCCCTTGTAAGTGCTTGCAGGGTCAGGCATGAATGATGCAATCACCAGTGATGCAATCACCAGTGATGCAATCACCCAGTGATGCAATCACCCCAGTGATGCAATCATCCCAGTGAGGCAATCAATGATGCAATCACCCAAGTGACGCAATCCATGATGCAATCAGTGATGCAATATATATCCTATAAATAGGGAGGTTACCACGGTTGTTGAAAAGGGACGGAGACACACACACAAGAGAGAGAGACTAGAAACCCATGAAGGGGATACTAGATATAACACGTGGACTAAGTGGACAGTGCAGTCGAGAGTTATAATAGTTATAGACTCGTGTACTAGTTTATAGTGATAGCAGTTACTTGTGATTTATTTCCACATCTCTCATCTAATATGGATCTTAGTATTTATCGTGTGTGTTAAATTATAGAATTATACATGTGATTTATCGATGCATCTTCTCAAGTGTTTATATCGTATTATCATATTATCATCTGTAAATATCACGCATTAAAAAGTTCAGTTAATTCTTTTACAATACAAGGAGTTGTGTAGTCTGATTTAATTAGAGCACAAGTGGGATACGACATAAACTTATGTATTATTTGGTGGCAGCTAAAAGCGAAAGTAAATCCAGTTGTACGTCTCTGCAGTGTTAAAAGACTTCGTTATTTGTGTATTCCTTCATTGGACATACGCTACAAAGGAAGAATTTTCTGAAACTTAACGGTAAGAATAACATTTTATTCTTGAAATATTTCTTGACATATTTTGGATTAGTTATATTACCACGTGACATTCCAACGTTTTCATTTGTTTATAAGTCTGAAAATAACAATGGCTAGTACCCCAGAAGAAGAAAAATGGAGACAATACAAAATTAGAGGAGAAAAATTAGGTCTCAAAGGTAAAGAATTGTTGGAATATATAGACAAAAAAGAAAATGAGGATAGAAAAAGAGAGGAGAGAATAAAAGAAAGAGAATTAAAAAGAAACTATGAAGAAAGAGAATTAGAGAAAAAAAGAAACTATGAAGAAAAAGAATTAGAAAGAAAATTAAATCATGAACTAGAACTAGCAAGAATAGCTGCAACTAAAGATAATACAACAGCTGTAATAGAAGAGTCATAAGGAAATTACCCGACTCAATTAAAAATGCAACCTTTCAATGGTAAAACTGAAGATATTGACACATGTTTACAATTCTTTGAACAACAATGCCAGCTACAAAAAATTCCAATCAGTGAATGGAAGTCGGAACTGTTCAAGCTTGTAAAAGATGATGCAAGAAAAGCAATCATGACAATACATAACTATGCTGAGTTGAGTTATGAAGATATAAAGATGAAACTTCTGAAATATTTTAATAAAACAGAAGAACATTATCGTCACCGATTTCATGAACTAAAAATGTCAAATAAAGAACAACCTCAACAGTTCATTGATTTAGTTATGAGTGATTTAAAATCATGGCTTATGATAGCAGAAGTTGACATAAATAAACCAACTGAGATTTTAGAAATGATGGTAGTCGACAAAGTTCTTAACATGTGCACTAGAGAAGTGTTTTCCTTCATTAAACAAAGGAATGTAAAAACTGTCAAAGACCTAATAAAAGTTCTAAGTGACTATAAAGATTGCTATCCCAATGATGAAATAAGTATATCAGACATTTGTGCATCTATCGATAAATTCAAACCACGGAATGAAACATTCAAATTAAAGAATGATATATACAAACCAAGATACATGAGTCAATCTAAAGATAATAATGTTTATTTTGAAAGAAGAATTTTTCACTATTGTAAGAGAAAAGGTCACATTTTGAAGTTCTGCTACTTGAGAAAGAAAGAACTAGAACAACATAGACCAGAAAAACTTCACTTACGTCAAAACAGAAACAGACCAGAACTTAATTCTACGCAAAAGTATGCTGATAGAAAATATCCAAAACAGAAAGTTCAAGATAATGGTGAAACAGAACAATACTGTGCAAATATTATAAATACAAAAGGTCAAATAATATTTCATCCTGCTATCGTCAATGGTCAACAAATAAAATGTCTTAGAGATTCAGGTTGTACTACTGTAGTTGTTAAAAGAAGTCTGGTTAACAAAGATCAGTACATGTCAAAGAAAACACACATCAAGCTTGGAGATGGTACTATAAAGTCGTGTGACGTAGCAACCATTAAAATAGACTCACCATGGTTAGCTGGTATATGTGAAGCTATTATACTAGATAATCCTGTATGTGATTTGATTATTGGTAATTTGCCAGGAGTATCGAAATATCACACAGAAACAGTTGTAAAGAACTGGATACAAAGAAAAAGAAATGAAGCTAGGCAACAAACAAGACATAAAATACGATTCAAAAATAAAGGGTACAAACAATCCTATACCAGATCTGTTGTCTAGAATGATAATTGGGACATCTACAGACAATATATGAATGTGGATTTCTACTTAAATGGAGAAGTTTTATACTGTCGTCATCGACATTGAGATGTCAACGATTTTGTCACACACAAATGTATGTTGATTGAGTTATTGTTGTTTGAGCTGATGTCACAAGACTGTTTTTTATCAACGCAAGTTATCGTTGAGCACACTTTGCTCAATTTTTCGTCGCAGTTAATGGGGCAATTCATCGTTATTGTGAGCAGTCTTTGCTCAATTTTTCGTCGCAGTTAATGGAACAATTCATCGTTACTGTGAGCAGTCGTTGCTCATATTGTCATCCTGACAGTGTTAAACGTGAACACTGTGAAAACAATTTTGCCATGGACATTTATTAGTATAGAGACTATTTTGTGTAGAGACTATTTTGTGTAGAGACTATTTTGTGAAGAGACAATTATTGATTTTTTTTTTGTGCTTTACTTTGACCTGACGTCATTGAAGCAAGACAGAGTGTAGTAAGAAACATGTTACACATATCCGTCGTCGTCCTGATGTTGATGAGATGATGGACTACACATCTACTCAAGGAGAACCATATATTTTTTTTTCTTTTTAAAGTTTGTTACACATTCGTTTATTATTGACATATGTATAGAGATGTAATTGTATTGATATTTTTTGAAGATTGACATGTATTACATTTTGTTTTATTGAAAAGATTGAGAAATAATAGAATAATTAATAATGATATATCACAAGCATGTAATGCTATAAACAATGGCAAGAAAGTAATGTTAGATGATTTTATTTAAAATTGTTGATATTGCCAAAATTTCATTAGGTAATGAAATTTTTTTGGGGATAATGGGGGTGTCCTATCCCTTGTAAGTGCTTGCAGGGTCAGGCATGCATGATGCAATCACCAGTGATGCAATCACCAGTGATGCAATCACCCAGTGATGCAATCACCCCAGTGATGCAATCAATGACGCAATCCATGATGCAATCACCCAGTGATGCAATCATCCCAGTGAGACAATCAATGATGCAATCACCCAAGTGACGCAATCCATGATGCAATCAGTGATGCAATATATATCCTATAAATAGGGAGGTTACCACGGTTGTTGAAAAGGGGCGGAGACACACACACAAGAGAGAGAGACTAGAGACCCATGAAGGGGATACTAGATATAACACGTGGACTAAGTGGACAGTGCAGTCGAGAGTTATAATAGTTATAGACTCGTGTACTGGTTTATAGTGATAGCAGTTACTTGTGATTTATTTCCACATCTCTCATCTAATATGGATCTTAGTATTTATCGTGTGTGTTAAATTATAGAATTATACATGTGATTTATCGATGCATCTTCTCAAGTGTTTATATTGTATTATCATATTATCATCTGTAAATATCACGCATTAAAAAGTTCAGTTAATTCTTTTACAATACAAGGAGTTGTGTCGTCTGATTTAATTAGAGCACAAGTGGGATACGACAATGATGCAGCACTATCTCACTATCTTCGCCTGATTACACTATAACCAGCAATATGTTATTCTGCGCTGTCGCCTTCGAAAAGGTTCTAACCGTCGGTTCCGTCGCATGCTTTAGCGCTTTCGAAATCGCTCCGAAAAACCACGTCACAGTCTGCGAAGACCTTGGCGACCACGACTATGTACGAAATATCGATTCTCTCTACTGCAGCGATGACCAGCAACAGTTGAAAGAAACGGGGTCGGTACTTTGTAACATCTTCTTCAGTTTTTACGTCTCGATATGGACAAATATCTTGCAACGTTCTTGTCAGAACGACCATGGATACGACTTCAATAGTCTGCAGCACTATGCTGCACGATGAAGATACCAAAGCAAGACGATTACCACCAACATACGACTACAATCACCAGCAGCACGATGTCGAATGAAGAAGATAGCGAGGACGAAGAGCAAGACGACTACCTCCACCATACAGTTCATCTAAGTGAGCTAGACTCGTACACACCTCCAAAATACGCCGTCCAGGAAGGGTTCTTCGGATGGCTAAAGGAAAAGGTCTACGCAGTTTACGATTTTTTTGTCGGCACTTGGAGCTCGTTTCTTGAAAAAATATTTTTAAATAACTACACAGGTATGCGCACGATCAGTGTGGAATACAGCTTGGCAAAAAGATATGGATAACTGGATGAATGCTATTAGAGATTGTAGTAAGTAGAACAAAGTTGAGATCAGTAAATTATATTTACAAATGACAGAGTACTTATATAGTTGCATTAATATTGTGTACAGAAAAGTTTTTAAATTATGTAGGTAGATAATGATGTCGTCGGAACGGCCCCCACTTTCAAAAGGCCTAATTTTTTTTTCTTAGCGCCCCCAACATTTGAACCCTCTATCTAACAACGGATGTTGGAGCTCGTTACGCTACAGTTATCTCTATCTCTCCCTCTGTCTCGCTCCGTCTCCCTCTGTCTCTCTCTTTCTCTATCTGTCTCTCCCTCTGTCTCTCTCTCTCTGTCCCTCTCTCTCTCTCTGTCTCTCTTTTTCTGTATCTCCCTCTGTCTTTCTTTTACTCTCTCTCTCTCTCTCTCTCTGTTTATCTCTTTCTGTCTGTATCTCTCAGTCCCTCTCTTTATGTCTCTCCCTCAGTCTTTCTGTCTCTCTCGCTCTCTGTCTCTCTCTCTCTGACTCGCACTCTGTCTGTCTCGTTCTCTGTCTCTCTCCATATCTCTCTCTCTCTTACTGTCTCTCTCTTTCTGTCTCTCCTCTGTCTTTCAGACTCTCTCTTTCTGTCATTCTCTCTATCTGTCTTTATATAAATACTACTTGCAAGTACCCGGCTTTTCCCGGGTTTAAAATAAGGTTTTCTGTTTACCTTTTGTTTTCTCCCTACCCCCTCTCTCCCTTTCTCTCTCTCCCTCCCTCCCCCTCTCTCCCTTTCCTTCTCTCCCTTTCTCCCTCCCTCCTCTCCCATCTCCTTCTCTCCCCCTCTCCACCCCCCATCTCTCCCCCCTTTCCAATCCCCTCCTTCCCTCTCTACCCCTTCCTCCTTCCCTCTCTCTCCTTCCCTGCCCCCCTCTCACTCTTTATCTCTCATCCCTCCCATTTCTCCCATCCTCTCTCTCCCTCTCTGCTTCCCTCACTCCTTTCTCCATCCCTCCCTCTCCCATCTCTCTCTCCCTCTTTCCCGTCCTCCTCTCTCTCCCTCTCCCTCCCTCCCCCTCCTCCCTCCCTAATTTACTCTCTCTCTCTACCTGCCACCCTCTCTTTATCTCTCTATCCCCTCCCTCTCTTCCCTCCCTCTCTCCCCCTTCTTCTCCCTCCCTCTCTTTCTCTCACCCCTTCTCTCTCCCCCCTCTCCCTCTCCCCTCCCTCCATCCCCCTCCCTCTATCCTCCCTCCAACTATCCCTTTCCTCCTCTCCCCCCTACCCCCTCTCTCGCTTTATCTCTCCCTCCCTCCCCTCCCTCTCTCTCTCTCTCTCTCTCTCTCTCTCTCTATATATATATATATATATATATATATATATATATATATATACATATATATTATGGCTTCACACTTCTTCTAAAAATCCTTCTTCATTCATTTACCTTCCTCAAACTGTACAAATCGGGAAGCATGAAAAAACATCAACAATTGTTAGCGTCACAAAGGCACGATACAGCACCAGCGCGCAAGTTCTATTCGATCATTGGGAAATGACGTCACAGAAGAGTTTTATCTATGGCGCCGTCGAGATTACTTTAATGTAGCAAAATATACTAAAATAAAAATATTTTATTACAATTAAACTACCCATCGAGATGAAACGAAACATGTCCTATAACCTTACCCATGTAATTATGTGTACTTGTACCAAATTTCACGTTATTTGGTTGTCTGGATCTTGAGTTATATGGGAACAGACAGACAGACAGACAGCAAATGCGTCTTATAAGTATAGAGATATATGATATTTGTATGTATATATATATACACAAACACACACATGTATATATATATATATATATATATATATATTGGTCGGCCATTTCGCACTTTGGCGGAGTTGTGTGGCCAATTTAGAATAATTAATAATCAATATATGATTATCATTACTGTATACAAACACCCAAAATACCTTTTGTGAACTTCCAACTTTGGCCAAACTCCGAAACCTAAAAAAGATCGGCCATTGGCCGGTCAATATGATGAGATATTGGCCACTTCCCGATTTGGCCGGCCGGTTCCCACTGATTTCGTGCATTGGCCGTAACATATATATATATATATGTGTGTGTGTGAGTGTGTGTTATTCATCTTTTAAACAAAGATTATGATAACGCAGATGCACAATGTGTATCTGTGAAGAATCTTCAAGTATGTGGAGCTTATGTTCAATGTTTTCTTTAATTCGTTTCAGGTCGAGCTGCCCTTGGGTAACCTTCCAAGTTCTGGACCTCTTTTTCCAGGCATCTTCACATATAAGCTCTGTCTTATAAAAAAGACAATTATGGCTGAAACAAACAAAACAAACACACAAACAAACAAGCAAACAAACGTTTCAGTGTTCACTTTGAAAGACATCAATGGTGATTATCGCTGTTAATTATTAGTCAATACTTACCTCTGAGAGTTTTACAGATATTCGTTTTAGTTTTACTGCACTGTTTATTTTAGCAGTGGGTGTATTTGTCAAACATCGCCATTGTCTTATTAAAAATATGTTCTAGTGGTTTTTTTTTATGTAACATTGATTCTATTATTTATAATGTGTTTTAGAGTATTCATGTTCATAACGTTGAATAAACAAGTATTTATATTGTCATCCACTTCTATACATATATTGTTTATGTCAGCTCCATGTTATGTAACCTTATATTTTTTTTTCTAATTTCTGGTACTAGTTTTTTTTTTTTTAAAGTAATAAAATGGATAATATTATGGTTATGTGTGTGTGTTTGTGTGTCTGTATGTATGTGTGGGGGGGGAGGGTAATGAAGCATATGTAAACAAAAAAGTAAAGTTTTCAACCCAAACAGGCCATCGGGGCAGAAAAAGTATAGAATTCATCTGTTTCTATAACCTCGGCACATGAAGGGGTTGTGTAGTTAGCACAAGGCCCAGCCGCCTTTTACTTCCCCAAGTTAAATGTCAGGTGCCCTTTTAAAACTGGATGGACCTGTGGGACGACTTTGAAATCAATTTCACCTGAAACCAAAAGAAAATGTTCATTTCGACAGAAAATTATTGTTTTGTAAAACAGCTTAAAAACAACACTGTTTTTTTTTTAAATCTCAACAATGTCCAGTTCTGAGATAACACTTCAGAAAAAAAAAGAACAAATGAAGATTAGAAGATGTATTGAATGACAAACTTTATGTGGTAAATCCAAGCAAAAAAGGAAAACATAATTTATCCTTGTACATAGTAAAATACATAGACTACGAGAGAAACCATAAAAGATTTTAGTTCTCTTAGCTCTAACGGACCATCGGGGCAAGATGAAGTGAAGAGCTCATCTGTTTCTTTAACCTCGGTACTTGAAGGGATGACTTAGAAATAAATTTAACCTGGTAAAACTTCCAATGGGTTTCACCGAGGATCGAACCCAGGAATCTCATGTTGACAGTCGAGTATCTACACCACTCTCTCTTTATATATATATATATATATATATATATATATATATATATATATATATATATATATATATATATATATGAATATTTAAAGATTGATGTAGATAGATAGATAGATAGAGATAGATAGACAGACATATAGACAGATAGATAGACAGATATATGTATATACATATATATATATAGACAGAGAGAGAGACAGACAGACAAACAGATAGATAGATAGATAGATAGATTGATTGATTGATAGATAGATAGAAAGATAGAAAGATAGATAGAAAGATAGATAGAAAGATAGATAGATAGATAGATAGATAGATAGATAGATAGATAGATAGATAGATAGATAGATAGATAGATAGATAGATAGATAGATAGATAGATAGATAGATAGATAGATAGATAGATAGATAGATAGATAGATAGATAGATAAATGTTTCGATAAACAAACAAATGGCTAGATTTTCATGAAAACTTCTTTACAACCTATTAGATAGATGAAAAGATGAAAGATTAACTGATCTGAATGGATTGATTCACTGGACAGATAAAGTGTGAAAAAATAGATACATTTACATATAGATACAAATGTGCACAAAAATATACAACTCACCAAAACCTAGCTATGTCGCAAGATAAAATAAACAGAATGGTTTAAATTTGAACTACCATTAATATAATTAGCGAAAAATAATTGATTTATTTATACAAATAAAACACTCAATTTGATACTAATAGACTTATGATTGAATGGCCCCTCTATCTTCTGATAACATTTTAAGAAAAGCTATACTTTATTAATTTTGACGCTGTTTGGCAGATATTCATGAGAATCATAGAGCATTTATGCCAATAAAAAATTATTATATTATTTTGCCCCAAAAACCTGAAAAAAACTCTGCCCACTAAATGCTAAGATAGTATATTTCAATAATGTGTGTGAAGTACGAATCGTTTAGTGTTGTTCTAGTTGAATGCGTCATCGTATTTTAATTAGTCGACTAATTTTTTTGGTTTAATTTCGTTTCGTATTTTATTCTCCAATCATTAACACGTGGGCCCCTTCACTGCCTGTTGCAACTGGGGTGGTGTAACTAAGCCTCGATGTCCGACCGTCATCTCTGTAGGTTTTTTTTAAGTAACCCATCGACACATGCTGTGCTTGACCATGAGGGTGTGAGACTATTAAGACCAGTTTGCGACGTAGGTCCGAATCTCTGTACTTCTTGTGCACCTCCCTCCACAGGCTGTTGAACTCACCCACGCTCTTATCCAGGCGGCGGGCCAGTATTCCATCGCTAATCACCGATTTAATGAGGCATACGTCTCTGTCTTTGTCCTCCCTGACGACTGTAAAACCTCCGAGATTTTCCGTGACGCTGTCTTCTTGGACGTAGGAAAAACGGCAAGTAAAAGTGAACTTTTTGGACACGGTACTGAAAAGAACATGTCTGGTGGTCATCACATTAATCGTGGCTACTGGAGCGTTAAATACCTCACTCTCGTCTGCACATTTCTCTGTCGAATGACCGCGTTCCCATTGGACGTCGTCGACGAAGCCTGTGCACTGCCGTCGGTGGGTAACGGTTTGACCATAGGGAGAATATCGGCTTCTAGTTGATCTTTTTGAGCGTTTGGGCTCAGCGATTGTTTGCACGGTGAGTGATGAACACGCTTTAACGAGTTTAAAAATCTTCTTGTCTCTGTACTCACGAGGTAGGTGACAAAGTTTGAATTTCTGCATTGGTATGAAATCTTTAGATAATGAATGTTTAACTGGAGCTGCTGTAAAATGAAAAAAAAGAGTGGTCAAGGTCAGGAATAAAAGTAACTAATACATAATGTAACAGGCTGAGATGTATTAGTTTGCATTCGATTTTGTAGTATGACAAAGTGTTAGGCCGAATATGCTAATCAGAATATAGTAACTGTAAGTTATACTTGACATTAAAAATTAAAAATAATTTTTAAAAATACGTACAAGACTTATTTTGAGAGAGAGAGGGAGAAAGAGAGAGAGAGAGAGAGAGAAAGAGAGCGAGAGAGAGAGAGAGTGAGAGAGAGAGAGCGAGAGAGAGAGAGAGAGAGAGAGCGAGCGAGAGAGAGAGAGAGGGGGAGAGAGACAGGGGGAAGTTGACTGAAAGCTTTGAAAACCCATTTCGAGTAGGAAAGACACATTTTCTGCAGAAAAAAAAACCAATTGCAAATTGTATTTAGGAAATCTCAAAATATACGACTTTAATTAAATTTCAATAGTTCTCTAGGAATATAAAGGTGCGTTTTATTCGTAGTATGAAAATGTATTGAAATTATGGCCAAACATGTTATTAACGGTTTAAAAATGACACTTAATACAAACAAAAAAAGACATCATTTGGAAATAATTATAAAAACGTATTTTCGAGACCTAGATTGTAATTAAAAAATCAACATATATTTTACCAATGAAAGAATTTTTCTTTGCCTGTAGCCTTGTATAAGGTGTCTTTTTCTGTTGAAGACAAAATACCGTGAAAAAAAATGTAAACTAAATTAATAGATTAGCTATTAATCATCATGAAATAGACAGTTACAATAGTATGTATAAACGAAATGCGTGATTTTACATGTTTACCCCCATATTACAGAAGTTAAATAGTAAATCGAGTTATGGTAGACATATTGATCTGCATTCTGTCAAATCGGGAAAACCTAGAATGACATTCTGTCTAACGGGAAAACCTTGAATAACATTTTTATTTGTGTCCATTTTATATTTTCATATTGGTATTTTTTTTTCTAATAAAAGTTACATTTTTTTATGCCGCTAATAAAAAGTTGATGTGTAAACTTTCTCTAATAGATGGTTATAATTATGAGGGAGAAAAAAACATACTGTCATATATTTTTTTTTACTAGTTTGTATGAAGTTTAGGGGCCGTCCATAAAGTACGTCACGCTCCAAGTTGGGGGGGGGGGTGGAAGGGGGGTATAAGAAAGTGTGACAGTTTTGTGACAGGGGGGGAGGGGGGTCAGGCCAAGTGTGACGTCATATTTTTAATATATTTTTAATTTTATTTCTAATTTAATTTTTTAGTAAAACTTAATAGTTTTAAAAATAATTAAAAAAAAAAGTTGTGAAACACTTGAATTAGTTTTATGTTCACAATTCCTCATGCTAGTTAGGACCGCTAATAAACTGTTGCAGAAGTGTTATTATTTCTTTGTTGTCTGCTGCATAATTATATCACTGATAAAGAAATTTGGAATTTTTATTATAATACAAAAAATTACCGTAATTGAAGTTGCAATCCATCACTTCGTTAAAATAATATTGATGCCTTATTCCTTGCAAGCAGTGCACCAGGAAGAAGTGCTTATAATCGCGTGGAACATCGAATGGCTCCATTTAGCAGTGAGCTGTCTGGTGTCATATTGCCAAATGAACATTATGGCAGTCACTTTGATTCGCAGGGCAGAACAATAAATGAGGATTTGAAAAGAACAAACTTCAAGTTTGCAGGTGAAACTTTAGCTGAAATCTGGTTGCATGTGATTGTTGACCGATTTCCAACAGTTGCAGAATATATCAACCCTGTGAAATCTGAATTGGATGCAGCAGGACTGATGTTGAAGGATAATAATGGTTTGACCATCATGTTCTCACCAGCCAATACTTCACTCAAATTGTGAAATGTCAGGACATAAAATGTTGCGACAAAGTGCGGAGCTCATTTTTCAACGTTTTTTACCTTCGAGATTATTTCCTCCTCCAAATCCAATCCCAATCAACCAAACAACTGATGGACTCAGAGCTTCAGAAAGAGTAGATGCAGATGCACATACATTTCCTTCATTGTTTGTTTGTGGCACAAACTCTCAAATTTGATGACATTATGCCAAGACCAAAAGGAGTTTTTAAAGTGCAACCATATAATCTTTATTGTCCATCTTTGCAGACCAGCATACATGATCGAATTTGCAAAGTGTGTCACTTATACTTTGCCTCACAAACAATGTTGAAGAAACATACATGATAACACAGAGCTCGGGCGCAGGAGAATGTAAAAAAGTAAGTTTCCTTAGCCCTAAAGGGCCATCGGGGCAGATGAAGTGTATAATTCATCTGTTTCTATAACCTAGGCATATGAAGGGATTGTGTGGTTTGCACAATTCCCAGCCGCCTTTACACCCCCAACATAAAGTCAGGTACCCATTTAAAGCTGGGTGGACTTGGGAACTTTCACCAGGACCTAAAAAAGTCCTAAGGTTCTCACTGAGATTCCAACCAAGGACCCTCCGGTCGAGTGTCGAGTGCTCTATACCACTCGGCCACCCGTCCCCTAGGAGAATGTGCCAACCCTAAATTTTCCAGAATCAACTCAGATAAAACGCATTCGTCCTTTGAGAATCGCTGCTAGAAGGCAAAGGGAACTCATGGCAATTATTGGCAGAATGGAAAATGCACATTCAGAGGATGAAGTTGATCTGTCTACAACTATCCTTCCAGGATACGATGATGCGGAAAGATTTATGTCAGTCTTAACTATGGATGAACACTTCATCATGGATGGATGATGTCAAGTGAATGTTTTTTTTTAATTAAACATAATTCACAGGCCCACTATAAACATATTCAATATAGCACCAGAGCTGCTCACATAATTTGTCAATCTAGTCCTTTTTTTAGTGGCATTGTTTTGTTTCCTTTTTATTATTTAATCACTGGTTGATGTCAAGTTTCGCTAATCTACTTCTTATCCTGTGTCAATAGAATGCATACTCGGAATATTATCTCAAAGTTCACCTCACCCATTGTAAATGAATAGGTAGCAGATAAATGATGTTTATTATATAATTGTCAATCTAATTTTTGCAATGTTTTTTCAAATTCAATTGATTGAGTTACTGCTTCAAGTTCAAAGAATAACTGAGACAACTATTGACAATTAGTTATTCTACTATTAAACTCATTTAATAATCTGATAGTTCTTTTAATATTTATATTTTAAGGCAGTTTAATAGTGAAGTGCGATTTAAGTTTTCGATAAAATTTTAATTAGTTCTTAGTTAAAAAAAATTTTTCGAAAGTGTGACGTACTTTAGGGGGGGGGGGGTCCCGAGATTTGTGACATTTTGTGACGGGGGGGGGGGTCAAAAAACGTCAAAAATAGCGTGACGTACTTTATGGACGGCCCCTTAGCTAAGTAATTTCGGGAAAAACCGATTATCTTCTGTACAAGTTATCGTAAGAAGCGTAACAGACATGGTAGGCCTATTAGTAACTTTTTTATTGTTATAAAAATTTATACTTTACATTATTGCCAGCTTTGAAAGCGAAAAATAATCAAAACAATTTGAATTGTATGATTGGGTGCTTTAATGCTTAGAAAGTATTATTAAAAGGATAAATTAGTGTGGAAATAATTAGATTATTTCTTGTTTTAAAAATAGAAATTTTATTGGGGTCTTGTTTGTTTGTTTCATTTCTATGTAGTAGGATATTTAATTTGCATAATAGATTTATTAACATAAGTATTTTTTTTATTTTTTACTAAAAAAATATGGATTAAAAATATTTTAAACAAAATTTCTTATGAAAATATTTTATTTTGTCATATGCTAGCTTTTAACTGTATAGTTAGTTAACTGATTAAGGTCTTGCTTGTATTCGGGGTTGTTGTATATCGCGATAAAAAAATTGGACAACTCTACCTAACCCTTTCTACTTAACTGTTATAATATACAAAGGCATAACCACTGCGTCTGATTATACGACAAAGACACACGCATACTCAAATACATCATTGTTTTTTGTAGATCATTTTAGAATTGCAATTCATGTTAATTATATTTTTTTATGACTACTCAGGTTAGATTTTAAAAAAAATATCAACCGCAGACTTCAGTCCTGTTGTAATGAATTAAAACCATAAAACCAGACTCCAACACAAAACCTCAATGAGTTAAACAAAATGTGAATGTTCTACTATGTAGAGCCACTCAATTAAAGCATTTATAAAATTAATTTGCAATTCCAACATTTTAAGACCGATTAAGAGTTTGAAATTTGTGTGGAAAATAAAAATTATTTTTAACGGTGAGGGTTTAGAACTAAAAAATACAAAACAAATCTTTATTTATTAAAAACTGTAAATTATTGAAAATGCACTTAAAAAAAAATATGCGATTAGATTTTCAACTTTCAGCAATTTTTTTTAAATGTTCATAATCATTTAATGTCTAAGGTGCCCACAGCCTTAGTTACCGTATATGATGTTGTGCGGCACCCTGTGCATGTTGAGTTTGTCGACAACCTACTCCAACGCAACTTCAGAACCCATCTTTCGCTATGCAACCCATTCGACCACAAGGTAGGCATTTAAACTTTCAACTTATATACCTGTGTATTCTTGAAAAGAATTTCCTAATTATTTAATGTTTGTTTACAGTGTTTCCTAATCGAATTAGCAATTCCTAGATCTTAATCGTTAAACATCCATGGCATTGGTAGAATATGTTTAAAATCCATGACATTGGTAGTCAGTGTTTAACATCCGTGGGATTGGTGGACGATGTTTAACATCAATGACATTGGTAGACTAGGTTTAACATCCATTGGCATTGGCAGTCTATGTTTAACATCCAAGGCATTGGTAGTATATGTTTCACATTTATGGCATTGGTAGACGGTGTTTAACATCCATGGCATCAGTAGACTAGGTTTAACATCCATGGCATCAGTAGACTAGGTTTAACATCCATGGCATCAGTAGACTAGGTTTAACATCCATGGCATCAGTAGACTAGGTTTAACATCCATGGCATCAGTAGACTAGGTTTAACATTCATGGCATCAGTAGACTAGGTTTAACATCCATGGCATCAGTAGACTAGGTTCAACATCCATGGCATCAGTAGACTAGGTTTAACATCCATGGCATCAGTAGACTAGGTTTAACATCCATGGCATCAGTAGACTAGGTTTAACATCCATGGCATCAGTAGACTAGGTTTAACATCCATGGCATCAGTAGACTAGGTTCAACATCCATGGCATCAGTAGACTAGGTTTAACATCCATGGCATTAGTAGTGCATGTCGAGAGGAAATAGACAGCGAAGAACAAATCACTCTCTATGTTTCAGGACTCAACGTAAGGTCAGGATTTTTACTGGCCATCGCTAATGACCAGATGGCTACTGACGCCGATTGGCTGGTTGTGCTACGCTGTAAGGCTACATCAATAAAGCAGGCAACGCCAAGCCATTCAGGGTTATTGATGTAATCCAGGAATAGTGAAATAATCAGACAAGGTAAACGATAAGGGCAAGTGGTTATAAGGCCAGCAACTGTTTGCTTAATGCTTCAAGTTTTTTTTCCTTGTGCATAAACATATATACAGGGTGGGCCCAAAAAAATGAGAACATTGCGTAGAAAGTAATATAATTATATTAAAGTTTGTTTAGCTGTATGCATAATATCTTAAATTGCTAACTCACTTACTTGCCCGTATGACGTCATTAGTACGGCAATTTCCGGGCGCTATTTTGGAATTTAATATGACAATTTGTTTTTATTTTAAATAATTTGAATGTTATACGATGTTATCACTTTTTTTGGCCCACCATATATATATATATATATATATATATATATATATATATATGTGTGTGTGTGTGTGTGTGTGTGTGTGTGTGTTTGTAATATATAATTATTATACAAATGTATTAAATACTGTTACGGAATCAAAATAAGCAAAGGAGATTGTCTAAACTTGACTGCCATCATAATTTTTGTAGATCTGTATTCACTAACATCTACATCAAATCCAATAATATCTATTTGAATTTGTATTGCCTAGCATCTGCATTTGCATTATATAAAATGTATGTTTTTTGACATATACATTTTCTAGAATCTACTTATTTACCCATTAAAGAAATAGCCACTTACAAGAGCTTACAAGTACATTGTCAAACTTACATTGACTTTCATATATATTCTCTAATATATTTGTTCTAAAATTCATATTATCAGATGTCTACATTTCATGAAATATTTAGTCTAATGTGTAATTTTTTTTTTCATATGTATTGTTCAACAAATACATTTTTGTACAAACTTTCTAAATATCACTATTTTATTACATATACTTTTCCTAACATATACGCTTCCTTCTATAATTACAGTATCTTTCATTTGTATTGTCTTATGTTTTTAGTTTTCAAAATCAATGTTTTCTAGTATATGTGCAGATTTAAAGAGCGAAATATTATATTATATACTCTTGATCGCACCTAAATTATTGATCCTGATTATTGATTCTAAACTATTGATCCCTAGTTTTCGATCCTAAATTTAGACTCCATTCTGAATATTTTTTGCAACGCAGTATTTAATGAATAATTTTGTTTCATAACTTAAAAAAAAATATATTTATGTATCTATATCTTTGTACATATTTTTTTACAGGTAAAAATTATATCAATAAAAAAATATTTAAAATGGCTTTCCAAAACGTAGACGGTAAGATTGTTTATAATTTTCTTTAAAATCTTTTTATTTGTATTTTTGTACATAGTGTGTCAAATATTGCTACTTAAATTTTTTTTTTAAATAGTAGCTATTCACCACTGATGAAAATAAAACGGTATTATATTGTTATACCATATTTACAGTAAATAATTTTTTTTTTTTTAAACAAAGACATTTCATTTTTAGAAGCTATTATTTGATTATTTTGTCTTTATTTAGGTATCCCAATGTTGCATAATGAAGACCTTTCTGAATTCAATAACTGCCCAAAGAAATCTGGACACAACAAATTTTATCCCGTTCACAGATTCACTACAAAGCTACTTCCAGAATGTTATCACAATGACAGAGAACTTGAGCGGCTGATTCAGGTTGTATCTGACCTGACAGTTAAACTGGAAGTTGGTTATATTAGTTCACAAAGACCAAAGACATTTCAAGTACCGCGACATAATCCTATTCCTTACCCACTGTCAGATGAACATGGACGCACCAATAACCCTAATTATGGAACAGGCATTGTCTCTCAGGTGGTAGAAAATGGCAGCGCTTGGACTGTTCATATTAACACTTGCAGACATGTCGTGTTTGACAATCTGGAAGCCAGGAACACACAGTGCACATTTTCGTTCGATTTCAATGGATACCCTGCTGCAAAAATAGACGCCAGAGATGTAACTTTTGGTGAAACGGAAAAAGACGTCTGCCAAATAGTGTGCACGGTTAAAGATAAAAACCTGGCTATGTTGCTGAAGCAACTTGTAGAAGAATTTGGAACACTCGGCCAAAGAGTGTTTCGCTTATACGAAAGGGTCAGACGTTATGAGAGAAAGGTCATCATCGTCTCTTACCCACACGCCACTTCGAAACACGTGACAATAGGAAATGTCGTTTCCCAGCCGGACGGCGCGGGTTCCATTACCTACGACGCCGTCACCTGCCCTTGCTGCAGTGGCGCCTACCTGCTGGTTTTAGGTGGAGACAGTTTCCTTCATACTTACCTGCACAGGGGAAGCTTTAATGACGGGAGGAATTTCAGCACCGATAGATTGGAGATGGGACAGACGGTCACTGACTTACTGCTTCCTCCCCATCAATACCCATCAGATGTGATGGTATTTGATTAACACAGGCAGTTTAAAAAAAAACTGTTCTGGCCCTTCGCTTCGGCCCGCTATCAGCCAATATTAGGCCCCCTGACCATCTCTGACAACTGAGGTTTATATTTTTGGTTTGTAACTGATTTTACAGCAATTTATGAAAATGAAAGGACACCGTAAAACCGAGGTACATGTCTTGTATTCTTTTCACTGTAAAAGGCCTGAATGAATTCATGAACATTCATAAATTGAGCCTAGAAATTTTATAAAATGAGCGAAAAACAAGTTAAGAACATCTTGTATATGATTCCAGGCATTGCTCAGAAAGTGGAACCAAAAATTGTCTCAATGTTTAAAGCGACTGTATTTGAAATGTGGAAACGAAGATTTGAATGGTCTTGAATCTAAAATCGAGGAGTTCAATGTCAAGTCAGGTGTAAGTCTTGGGCTATCTATGCTTAACACCCGTGGCACTGGTAGTCTATGCTGAACACCCGTGGAAATAGGCAAAGAAGTAAAAGTCGCTCAATATGTTTCATGATTCATTGTAGCGTTATGGAAACATATGATGATCCCTTGGCTACTGAGGTCGAAAGGCTAATTTAGCCTCGTCGCATTTGCTCAATCAAAACTTGATGGCTCCCCCAAATTAATAGGGCGCCTAATCAAATAAAATTACAGACAACCAACATTTGATAAAACGTTTCAAACATGGATTTTACATGAAATAATAGACGATTTATCAAACAACTATCGAATTAAAATAGAAACATTTCAATTGGCCTTACACCAACATATCCAAATGAAAGAGATCAATATAACATCCGTCAAGATATTTGAATACATTATCTGTAAACAAAACATTAATAAATAAATGTATTACTGAGAAGTACCAAAACAACAACATAAAAACTAATTTTTCCATACATATTTGGATTGAACTGAAATAATTTGTTGAGAAGTTTGGCGAATATTACAAGTTTGATAAACATTAACTAGAAATGGTTCAATGGCATCATCTTCAATAAGAATAGAAGCCCAGAAGAACTAAATTTAAATAAATTTCAACAGAAACAACTTAATTAGACCTCTTCACAGTAATTTCAGGTATATTAAAAACTCTCAAAATAAAGTAAAACTCTCTTTGTCATTTCTCATTTGTTTTGTATATTTGAACGTTTCATTTTTCATAATAGAGTCTTTTAATTTAACTTTTAATTAAATCTCTCATGTATGTGATAGCCATAAACCGTTAAAATAACAACAAATAAAAAATAAGTTGAGATGAATTCATTGTTAAAAAAGAGAATTAACAAAATTTATTTATTTTTTCTTAAAAGGACTATGCACTATGTCAGATCAATTACAACGATCAATGCAACAGAAGCAGTAAACAGAAATTGGTAAAAAAAAAGAAAAAATGTTTAGTCACAAACTTCTAGCATTTAGATTTTTTTATGTTTAGATCTTTTTTGTTAATTTTTTCAATCAACGTGAATCATTAAAAAAAATTAGTAAATGACAATATTTAGTTCTAGAAACTTTAGTTTAGCATTAAAAATCAAATATGATACGTTAATCGAAGTATTTATGAATATAATAATAATACGGCGTGTTTATTTTTCATCGTGAATAATATTACTTAATATGACAATAAATTTTAAAGATAACAAAAATATAACATTGCAAAGTCATTATTTTAATCTAATAAGTAATTTTTTTATTAGATTAAGTAAAATAAATAAATAGATAATTCACTTCTTTCAGTAAGACTTTATAAAAAGAATTAATTTACGTTTATTTACAACAGGTCATTAACAATGTTTCGAAGCAGCTTAATTATAAAAGTAGCTAAGAATTTAGATTATTAAAACAGAGTAACAGACGTATTTTGAAAAATACATTTTTTTAATTGCAGATCAGTTATAATTATCAAACAAAAAAGACATCTTGGATGATCATCGTGGTTTTGGATACAGATTCCAGTCTCAGCTAACCGATAGCCCCTGTCTCCAGTGGCGCTCATTGGGTCGTCACGGATGTGCCTATTCGTAGACCTTTGCAAGAACGTTCTTAAGTGGCTATTAGTATGGATATAGTGTCATGAAAGAGGCAACAACTATCAATGCATTCAATTACTATAATTGATAGAGAGAGAGAGAATGAGAGAGAGAGAGATTTAATTGTAAATTAAGCCGGTTGTTCTATAATCCTAAAGGTCTGGCTCCTATGTTAACTCAGCGGCTTTTCGGTTGTGAGTTTGATATGCGTGTCGCGGATCGTACAGTTCGAGCCACCCGTGTGCCTCCATGGCCATTGCAAATCTCGGCCATGGCCAGGCGTTTATAAAAGGGCAGGACCAAAATCATCCCGTAAATGTCATAGGATCAATATTCTAGCATATGGGATTGTTTTAAAATTTAAACTTTTCCTACAAAACTAAAGCTTAGAAAAAGTTTGAATTAAACATGCTGGTAATTAAAAGGTTTATTTTATTCTGTTGTTAATGTAGAGATTCATCTACATGTGGTCTAGTTTACATTGTAAAAGTCGATTTTATTTGTATTAGACATATTTGGCTATTTACTGTAAAAAAAATGTAGACTTTTTTAAATCAACTATACAAAGCCAGCGTATTGCATGAACAAGATTGATACCTATTACAAATTAAAGTGAAGTCAAATTATGACTATAATACCTAACCATGAAAATAGTAGAATGAATTTGGCAGTTTTCCAAAATGATTATAATACTCTCTAAGCCAATATGTCAAAAACAAACTTGGGGCTAGAAATTATATTAAAATAATTCAAACAGTGTTTGAATGGGGTGGACGGGGAGGGGAAATCTCTGTGATAATATGGTCATCTAACACACGTTGTATGGTGACAATAATGTTACTGTTAGTATTACTTCTGTGACTGATGGCCGAGTGATATAACGCTATACTATATGGCCATCTAACACACGTTGTATTGCGACATTAATGTTACTGTTAGTATTACTTCTGTGACTGATGGCCGAGTGATATAACGCTATACTATATGACCATCTAACGCACGTTGTATTGCGACATTAATGTTACTGTTAGTATTACTTCTGTGACTGATGGCCGAGTGATATAACGCTATACTATATGACCATCTAACACACGTTGTATTGCGACATTAATGTCACTGTTAGTATTACTTGTTTGACGGATGGCCGAGTGGTGTACATGCTGGGCTGTCGACCTGAGAGTCCTGGCTCGATCCTCGTCAAGAACCAAGATAGCTTTTCTAAGTCCTATTGCAAGTTGATTAAAAGTCCTACAAGTTCAACTAGCTCTATATGTGTACCTTACTTCTGATGGGAAACTAAAGGCGGATGGGCGCTTGTTTTTTTTTGTTTTTTTCATTAACTTTCTTTAATTATGTCATTGCCTGTGATTGTGTGTGATTGTCTTTCTCTTAACATGTGTTATATTGTATAAAATCGTTTAACTAACCTCGAGGCACACAACTCATTGAATAAAATTTGTTAAACTATGTTTAGCCATCCACATTTGAATTTGCTTATGTTAAACTATGTTTAGCCATCCACATTTGAATTTGCTTATGTTAAACTATGTTTAGCCATCCACATTTGAATTTGCTTATGTTAAACTATGTTTAGCCATCCACATTTGAATTTGCTTATGTTAAACTATGTTTAGCCATCCACATTTGAATTTGCTTATGTTAAACTATGTTTAGCCATCCACATTTGAATTTGCTTATGTTAAACTATGTTTAGCCATCCACATTTGAATTTGCTTATGTTAAACTATGTTTAGCCATCCACATTTGAATTTGCTTATGTTAAACTATGTTTAGCCATCCACATTTGAATTTGCTTATGTTAAACTATGTTTAGCCATCCACATTTGAATTTGCTTATGTTAAACTATGTTTAGCCATCCACATTTGAATTTGCTTATGTTAAACTATGTTTAGCCATCCACATTTGAATTTGCTTATGTTAAACTATGTTTAGCCATCCACATTTGAATTTGCTTATGTTAAACTATGTTTAGCCATCCACATTTGAATTTGCTTATATTAAACTATGTTTAGCCATCCACATTTGAATTTGCTTATGTTAAACTATGTTTAGCCATCCACATTTGAATTTGCTTATGTTAAACTATGTTTAGCCATCCACATTTGAATTTGCTTATGTTAAACTATGTTTAGCCATCCACATTTGAATTTGCTTATTTTAAACTATTTTAGCCATCCACATTTGAATTTGCTTATGTTAAACTATGTTTAGCCATCCACATTTGAATTTGCTTATGTTAAACTATGTTTAGCCATCCACATTTGAATTTGCTTATTTTAAACTATTTTTAGCCATCCACATTTGAATTTGCTTATGTTAAACTATGTTTAGCCATCCACATTTGAATTTGCATATGTTAAACTATGTTTAGCCATCCACATTTGAATTTGCTTATGTTAAACTATGTTTAACCATCCACATTTGAATTAGTGTTGCTTATGTTAAACTATGTACAATGTTTTTCTCTGTTTCTTTGCGAACTTTATCAATAAAATTCAATTTTTCTGACTTATATAAACTGTGTTCGATTTAATGATTAGCTGATTTAAAATAAATGATACAGGGTGGTCTCTCATCCCGGTTATCACTGCACTGATAAAGTTTACCGCATTAAAATTTAACTTAATAGTAAATTTAGATTTAAAAAAAAAACAAGCAATTAAGCCTGTTCCATTCTGGACACAGGACGTGTTAGCGCATTTTCATGTTATTTATCAGTACGTATCCTATCTTTCAGTAAATATTTGTAAATTTTGGAAATGTTTATAAATTCAATTGTGTAATGCATATATCTGTAAAAAATAAATTATAAAGACGTTTCTTTATATTTGAAAAAAAATTATTGTCTCTTAAATCTAACTACAAGTGGTTTGTGGTTACTGAAATAGGACTCATAATTGAAAACATTCGAAATTATAGTCATTTAATCGTCCGAAAACTCCGTCAATTGTTGCATAGCTCTGATACTTTCAATTAAACTCAGAACACAAGCTTACTATTTCATTTGATGAGTTTCTTAATAAATCTTGGTGAAACTACGTGCTGCAGTATTTCGCACCAAATGAACGGGCTATTGAACGTACAAGGTGTATATATAATATATTAGCCCCTTAGGAGCCCTGAAGCCCGACCCTCAGAGGTCCTATCGCAAAATGAACTTTTGATGTACACATGGCAGGCCAAGACCTACAAAATGATATATACATCATGGGTCTAGGACTTATAGTTGCTGAGATATAGCGCTCCTTGATTAATTTAGCTTATATAGTAAAAAACGGTACTAAGGCCCCTTTTACGGCCCTGAGAGGTCAGATCGCGAAATGGAAAAAAGTCATTTCTTGGCAGGCCAAGACCTACAAAATGATATATACATCATGGGTCTAGGACTTATGGTTGTTGAGATCTAGGGTGTACACGGACGGACAGACAAAACGGGGACAATAGAGCATTTTTTTTTCGAAAATGCTCTAAAAAGTTAATTTAATAGTACACTAGTGAAAATTTTATTTTTAAATAAATGTAATGAAATCAAATGCATAGTATTTTAAGGTTATGTGTTAGTGTTGTTTTAGTCCCAGGTCATATTTTAGTTTCAGTTTTTATTTCGTTTTTTCAGTAATAATTTTAGTTTTCGTCTAGTTTTAGTCTTGCTTCTAATTTTAGTTTTAGTTTTAGTTCTCGTTGACGAAAAGTCAACATTTTCGTCAACAAAGGTTTTAGTTTTAGTTTTCGTCAACGAAAACAACACTATTATGTGTAATACATTTTTTTCTATGTTATAGATTCAGCCCCACAATTTTTTTTTTCTCTCACAGTAACTACACGTGTAGCACTAGCCTACGGCCAAATATAGGGGCATTAACTCTAAAAGGGTTCCATTGACTTCAGATCTTTTCTAGGACATTTGGCGCATTGGACTTTGTTAAACATGTTTGGAACCATTGCAGAAAAATGAACAAAGTTAAATAAAATAAAAAAAAATATTAAAAAAAAAAACAACGAAGTAAATATTTAAATAAATATATATATAATTTTAATTCTCCACCTCCCTCTTTTCTAATAAACAGAACTTCAGGAAATTTCATTTCATCTTTTTTTTTAAAAAAAAATGATTCTTTTACGTCATCGCAAGATCATTATCATAACAGACGCATATCCCGACAACGATACGGACGTATACCTGCTACATGGTCGGTTGCTGCTTTGGACGTAAGTGTTGAAGTGGACTCGGTTGACGTAAGAGATCACCTCGGACGTCTTGAACAGGATGTGAAGTTCAAAGGACACGTTCATGACAAACGGATTGGGAATCTCTTGTTGCATCTGCCAGTTGGCGCCTAAATTGTTGCTCAGCTGGACGGTTCCCGTCGTGCCGTTGGTCGCGAAGCGGTAGCAGGTGTAGAGAAAGGCTGTGTCATTGTGGACGTTGATCTGAAAACCACGTTTGTCCACAAGTTCATTTAGGTACTCGAATTTCAATAAGCTGAGACAGATCATTCAAGTCTCTGTAAGGATAGTGTTTACTCTTGCATCCTATAAACCACTGACGGGAAAATTTTAAGGACAGCGTTTACTCTTGCATCCTATAAACCAGTGACGGGAATTTTTTTAAGGACAGCGTTTATGTCTTACATCCTATAAACCACTGACGGGACAATTTTTAAGAATAGTGTTTACGTCTTACATCCTGTAAAACACTGACGGGAAAAGTTTTTTATAGTCCCCTTCATCCCCAGACTTAGATATTAGTGCAGTTTCCATGAAGGAGACTTGAATTGAATTGTCACCGTGAGGCTACAATTTCCCTTTGGTTCTCATCGGAAATCGAACCCGGGACCCCCAGCCAGGGGGGAACCTGAATTAGGCATAGGTCAATTACTGATTAAGTAAATATATTTGATGAATCCAGTTTATAATAACTAATATATTTACCGACCTCTTCTGATTAACGTACACACTTTGTTATCAACGCTGAGGGGATATTTAATCGTTATCGGTTTGGAACGCACAGCTTTTGACATCTGAAGGGGTGGGGGGGGGAGATGGGGTGAAAAGGGCGGGGGGGGGGGTCCTCAGCTTCGAGCCTTTGTGGAAAACCTTGTGACTATTACAGATCCCGGTGAAAGTTCATTAGTTCACCTAATATTTAACTGTTTACCTGACATAGTTGGAGAGGGAAGGGGGTGGTGGGTGTAAAGGTGGCTGGGTATCACTCCTTCTATTAGCCGTGGGTACTAAAACAGAAGAGTACTACATTTAATTTGCCCCCCCCCCCGATGATCCCTCATTGGCTTACGGGAGCTAAAATCAAATGTATAAACATCAGCCCAGCCCCGTAATGTGAAAATTCTACAGAAGGGGCCAGGCATTATACAACAGGGGCCAGGACTTGCTAGATTTCAACAAGCTTACGCCAGTTACCTATTTTACTCTACAGCGGATGGAATTGGTGCGACTTTCACCAGGACCTGATAGAATCACGAGCTCTGAGCCCGGACACATTGTTCAAAAATCTTTTAAAAAGTGTAGTTTTTTTTTTTTGCTTGTTTGTTTTGATTAGTTAAACAAAAGTAAATAGCTTACCATATGCCCGGAAGTCAATCCATTGTTAAAACGGTATCTCCCAGGAATAGTTACATCTGTCATAACTTTTTCTCTTAAGGGGAGTGCCAACTTCATCATGAAATGTCAGGCCCGTGTTGCCATCTCCGTTGACGCATACCCTACACAGAAAATTAGGCTAGCTGAAAGTGAAAGCGTTGCAGGTCATGCCCTGGTCGATGCACAGACGCGCGCATGTGGTCCCAGACGAGGTCTTAGTCAGAAGTTTTGGACAGCTGTCCAGTTGGATACTTTGAGTAAGTTTGAAGATCCATATCTATTCACTTCCGGTGAACAGAGACAACACCATCATGATTGACGTCTGGGGTTTGAAACCCATTTCGCTGTTCTCTTTGCCCTCTATATAGCTGGAACTTTCTTGAATATTAAAACCTGTATAGCAATATAGTCTTGGTTTAGTTGGTGGTAGTTGTGTAAATGTTAATTATAAAGCTTGTACAGTGTTGCGGGCTTCTTCAAATAATACTTTTAAAGTTCTCTTATTAACTTGTAGTAGGTGTTAGAATTTCAGTCAACAACATTAATAAACGAAGTCGACTCAAGTCGAAATTAACAATAATAATAATATTTAATTCTTGAATATAACTGCGTGAACATGAACTGACATATAATGGTGAACTCAGGAGGAGTACAATAACTATTATCTAGATACAAACTATAACATACATCCGCCATACTAAGATTCCCAAAGCTAGACTGATTTCACAACTGCTGAAATAAAACACGTGCTCCCCCTGTCGGTTGTAGTATACGTCATTTCTACCAAAATAACGTATACACTAGAACTCAGAGGAAACTACAGCGCGAGATGGCGGAATGACGCCATGGATACCGTGGTGGGCGGAGCCGACCGGATTGCGTCATCAAACTTCGACTATACTATTTCTCCCCATACAGGCTATAAGGGGGCAGAATAAGTAGAATTCACATACTTCTGTGTGCGAGTGTAACATCTCTGTAAAAGAGGAGATGAAATCTTTTCAAGCCTATAACCCCCCCCCCCCCCAAATGGAACGGTTTAAATGGCATCCTTTTTTCATACCCACCATTGCCGATAGTACAATGGCCACCATGGAAGCATCAAATGAGATACAGCGGGGGACTATAACCATGGCCATGGAGGGGGGCGGGAGGGGGGGGGCTTAAGTCCCCCCCCCCAGACCAAATCATCATACGTATTGTACTATATAAACTGTCTTTTTTTCTATATGTGAGCCCCCCCCCCCCCAGCATTTTTCGCTGGTTGCGCCACTGACCATGTCCTGAATAATCCATTGATCTTCACAGGAAATCGAACCAAAGACCCTCAGTTCGAATGTCGAGCGTTTTACCGCACGGCCATCTGTCCACATTACCTTTATCCGTTGAAACGGCTAGTCTGTGGGATAGTGTGGCTAGTACAATGTCCGGCCACCTTAACTTTCCCCAAATAGAATTTCTTTAATTTTTATAAATAAACAAATAACTGACCTTATTTGACTGGAGCTGATCGAAACGCATGGCCAGGATAGACGTTCAGTGTTATAATGTCTAGCTGTCTGTAATTACTAAAAGAAAATATGTCAATAAGTCGTAACAATACTTTTAAAAAAAACAAGTAAATTAATACTTCAGTTACTACTCTTACAGTGGTGATTATTTTGAATGTATCACGGGCTAGGCATATCAAGATACTCTCTCAATGAGACTTTACTAACTTACTCAAGCCTTGAACATTTCATGTAAAAAAAAAAAAACTTGTTTACGATTCGTCCACTGGAAATAAAAACTGTGCTTTGTCACAAAAAAAATGACTAACGTTGATTTACTTTTTCCCTTGCCTAGCTGCAACCTTTTTTTTTTCAGCTTTCTACATGATAAATATAATAATCGATTTTTTTAACTGATATTGGAACATATTAGAACAATTATCAAGAAGTAAATGAAAAGAAAAACAATGGAAATCGAGCAATACGCCATGTTAAATAAATTAATTTTTCTCCATTGTAACTACGTTCCATCTTACTGTGCGCCCCCCTCCCCCACCATATGGAACATTTGTAAATGAGAAATAAAGAAAAATAAATTTTGTTCTGTAAGAGAGAGAATAATGAAATCGTTACAATTGGACACTTCAGTTGTTTTAAGAAATCCTTTTAATGGATAGCATTGAGAAACTATTTTGGATGGAAATTGGATAATGGAGTGATTGGACTGAAAATGGACAATGGACTAAAACAAACACTTAGGCAAGTGAAGAACGAAGAACATCATCTCAGGCGGATTAAATAGTTTATATTGTGATTGTTTCATTCTTTAATTGAGCTATCGGCAATGCTGGTGGGGAATATATTAATATATATATATATATATATATAAATATGTGTGTATTGTTTGATTGTCCTTGCGTGCGTGCCTGTGTGTTTGTGTCTGTGTGTGTTCGTTTCTTGCGTGTGTTTGATTTGTGTTTGTGGCGTTTTGAGTGTGTGTATGTGTGTGTTTCGTTTGTGTGTGTGTGTGTGTGTGCATGGGTGCGTGTGTGTGTGTGCGTGTGTGTGCGTGCATGTGTGTGTGTGTGTGTGTGAGTAAAGCTAAAGTGATGTTGTAAAAACGAAGAAATATAGGTACAATACATTACTAGTAACTCTTGTAACTGGAATATATATCAACAGTCGTCCAATAATAATTTTATCGATTTGATTTTTTATAGTAAAAAAAAAGAAAACCGTTAAGAAATGCGATGTACTATCACAGTACTATCACAGTAATATCACAGTACATCACAGTACTATCACAGTACTATCACAGTACTATCACAGTACACTTTTGACTGTCATGCCTTATGTGATATAAACGGAGAAAGCCGGATATACGTAAAACCGGATACTACTGTGCATATCAATAACACTTTTTTTTGTCATATAAATGTTATACTAATGAAAGAAAGTATAATGATACCACAGTGTTTAGCGTATTTTCCTCCAAACCTCATTTCTCTTTCAGTCCCATCTCCAACCACAAAAAAAGTGATAACATCATATAACATTCAAATTATCTAAAAATAAAAAAAAATTGTCATATTAAAATCCAAAATAGCGCCCGGAAATTGTCGTACTAATGACGTCATATATCTAAACGGGCAAGTAAATGAGTTAGCAATTTTAGATATTATGCATACAGCTAAACAAAACTTTGATATAATTATATTACTTTCTACGCAATGTTCTCACTTTTTTGGCCCACCCTGTATATATATATATATATATATATATATAAATAATGTCATATTGTCATATACTTAGTCATATACTGTACACTCTTCAGTATTTGAAAAATTTTAACGGAACAAGACACACAATGTACTGTTACATAATACAATCAAAATAAATATTTTAAAAAAACCCTTGGCTAAGTTATAATAAGAAATTGCATAAGATAGTTCCTCTGGCATGATGTCATTTATAACTGTCACATACGTGGAACTTTAGACAAAATGACCAGCTTAATTTTCACTTAGGAGTCAATAATATATGATGTACACTTTGTGAATTATTCGTCAGATAAATACCGCTGTACAACTTATAGTCATCGTACGGGCCAACTAATAGATGTAGGACGTAGAGCAGATCCGCACCAGAAGTGTGCGGATCTTGAAATTTAGCGTCCGCGTCCGTCCACGGATTTCTATCAATGATCCGCGTCCGCGTCCGCGTCCGCAGAATCTTACAACATTGGTCTGCGGACCAGTCCGCGCGTCCGCATAGCTGAAATTTAGCTGTTTAAATGACTTGAAATTGTTTTTATGGTAACGCAAAAGAAGATCCGCGTCAGTCCGCGAGTCCGCAACTTAACCATACAATGCGTCCGCTGTCAGTCAGCGGATTCGGAAAAGTCTGCGGATCTGCGTCCGCAAGCGGACGCGTCCGCTGTCCGCTCATCTCTGATCCGCACTTGACAACGTGTGATTGTTGTCTTCTTGTTTATATTTCAAGAATTTTCATTTTCTGAATTCTCTTAGTTTTTAAAAGAAGTTTAGTATGATAGAGAGCCCAGCTATAATGATGGTAAGTCATTTTAGGGACTGATTTATCTATACAGCGAATTGGAATTAATGGAGTTATATATATATTAATAGCTGTACCCTGCAAATTATTTGCATATAGTTATATCCCCTTAGTCTAGATCTGTAGGGTAGTTTATTTTTGGTTTCGGACAGATCCGATTTTTTTCATGATTATATTTTAAACTGGAATACTGTTGATTTAATTGTTTACTTTCGATTTAACACAGAGCCCAATTCGCTTTTATATTTATATTATGATTTGTTAGTTAACCTAAATAGATTGGTACAGATTGCCGGTTTAACCTCACCCCCCCCCCCGAAACTATTTAAGTAGACCCCCTTGGTGCCTCCACTGCAGCCTCCATAACGTGTAGACATATCACTGTTGCAGTAAGAGGCAGATTTAAAGACGGGTGAAGTGGGCGCGCGCCGTGCCCCCTCCCCCCAAATATTTAGTGGTTCCTACAGAGCCCAATTGTAAACCTTTTGATATGTCTCTATTTTTCTAAAGAGCCCAATATTTTCTTCAGTGCCCGGGGGGGGCCTCAACTGCCATAAATCCGCCCCTGGTTGCGGTAATGACGTAAATAATCCATAAGATAAACATACCATACAATGACTTCTTAAGACATATCATCCATTAACATCTTGGGGCATAGCATTCTCTAACAGCTTGGAACGTATCAACCTATAGGGCAGTGTTCCGGAAACTAGTTTTGTTTTTCGGCCGCATGTTGTCAAATGGGTGGGGGGGGGGGGTACTATGTACGGAAGGACACTACTGCGTCCGAAATCTGCATTCACTTGACTGGACGAAGGAATAAAAACAATTTGCTGGTAAAAGAAAACTTTGAATCTGTCAGCTTTGCTGTGAAGCTTTATATATTTTATATTCAGATTTAAAGGCAATAAATGTACACACTAGAGTCTAATACAATTTTTCCAACTTTCACTGCTCTACGAGACCTATAAAAAAATTCCCTTAAATTCTCACTCAGAATGGAACCCAAGACTCTCAGGTCGATAGTCGAGCATGTGCACAACTCGGCCATTGGTCTCTGATTTCTGTCATGTATTTTTTCTTTTATTTCTCTTTGTCTCAGTGAGAACCGTTTGATCACAACAGAAACTTCAATCCTTATATAACTCTACTTATCGACTAATATACACATATACTTCAGTATAATGCAATAACCCGAGCTTTTTATTTTAGTAATGATCATGTATGTTCTAAAGTAATCTAAAGAATTAATTTTCACTTTTTAGTAAATTTATATTTTCATATTTGAAGAATGGAGTTCTATGAGATTTTTTTTAAAGAAAAGGTATTTTTTGCAGCCATACCTAATCTAAAGCTTTTATGACAGTTAGATTGGCCTCACCAACATCAGAATCAGATGAATAGGAAAGCTAAGTGCTGTTTAGTGGCAAGTTGCCAGCTCATTTGAAGTCGAGAAAGTTTTTTCCCCTCTTCTTCCCCCCCCCCCTCTACCAATATTTTTTCTAGTAAAGTTGAATCTGTTTTATACGATGTATTAACTAGTTATTTTTTGGTAGATCTGCATGGCTTACAGTAATCAGGGGCAAATTAATCAGGATCACTTAGTCATGGGTCATCTTGACCAAGGAAAAAAAATGACTTAACTGATGGTTAGTAGCCTTAATTTTTAAACAGTGCAGGGGTAAATGACTTGCAAAAGATGGCCTTGTTAGCGATGACCTTGTTAGACATAGCCTTGTTAGCGATGGCCTTGTTAGACATAGCCTTGCTAGCGATGGCCTCGTTAGACATAGCCTTGCTAGCGATGGCCTTGTTAGACATAGCCTTGTTAGCGATGGCCTTGTTAGTGATGGCCTTGTTAGCATTTTTTTTGCCCGAAATGTGCCATTTGTATAAGGTCAGATAAAAGAAAAACAAAAATGAAATAAATTGATGATTTCTGTGATGCAACCTACACAATTTATCAATACAGAAGTTTAAAAAAAAAGTTTAAAGGTCTAAAATGTAAAGATCTCAAATATAAAGTTTCAAAATATAAAGGTCTAAAATATAAAGATCTAAAACACAAAGATCTAAAATATAAAGATCTAAAATATGAAGATCTAAAATATGAAGATCTAAAATATGAAGATCTAAAACACAAAGGTCTAAACTATAAAGGTCTAAAATATAAAGATCTAAATTATAAAGGTCTATAATATAAAGATCTAAACTATAAAGGTCTAAAATATAAAGGTCTAAACTATAAAGGTCTAAAAATGTGTATAAACGTAATCACTACGTAATAATATTGTACAGTAACACAGGTCAAAATCCATTATAATTTTGTTTGCATTGACTTTAGACTAATGCGGGGGTGAATCAAGGTAAATAAAATAGTACATAAAAAGTGTACATAAATTAAGTAGTATATAAATGAAATAGTACATAAAAAACACGATGAGGGCAAGAATTTCATTTGTTTCATTATTATTACTCATTTGTTTGCATTAAAATGTTATTTTTTAGTTAAAAACTTGTTTATCTCTATTTTTTTTTAATATTTTACCCAATAAACCATTTTTATGATAACTATTTAAGTTTGCGTTTTGTGGCAGCAGGAATGCCATCGCTAACAAAAAAAGTTCGGGGTTTCCTTTAATCGTGCTTTTGCTTTATACAAAATTTACTGCATTTCATTAATAATGCAATAATTTTGTATTATAAGCAAACTAAGAGAAAATGCACTTAGTCAGTTTAAAATTAAACAAAGTTTAACAAAAGCTGACAATTTTTTTTTTTAAATTGCTATAAAAAGCACTAAGAATATTTCAGAATAAACCTATTGTTAATAAATAAAGAGGAGTCGTTTTTTTTTACTGAAAAACTTCTCGCTTACCATGTGACCGGAAGTTAGTCCATTGCGAATTTTGGACTTCTTTATATATGTCATTAACGGAAGGTCCACTGTTTCGTAATATATTCTTTCAAAGTGAGTCTCCGTCCCACCTTGAAATGTCAGGCTCGTATTTCCGTCCCCATTGATACAGACCCTACAAACTGAGTCATGCCTGCTGAAAGTGAAAGCGTTGCATGCTTTTTCGTTGCACAGTCGAGCGCATGCGTTCTTTGACGTGACTTTCACGGGAACTGACGGGCACTGGTCGATATAGAGATTTGGATATTTTTTATACACGTCCAGTTTAAGAAATTGCGATTCACAAACGGTTAGAAGGTACAATAATGACATAATCAACTTCTTGATTTTAAAACCCATTTTGTTCCTTTTGCAAATGCCACGATTTAGTTGCTTTACTTTGTTTCAAAATCTGTAAGGAAAAAAAATGGCTTTCTTAGATATTTCAATGGGAGAACAACATGGCTATTTGAGGGTAAAGTAAAGTTCCCTTAGCCCAAATGGGCCATCGGGGCAGATGAAGTGTAGAATTCATCTGTTTCCTATAAACTCGGTATATGAAGGGATTGTGTGGTTAGCACAACGCACAGCCGCCTTTACTTTCCCAACTTAATGTCAGGTACCCATTTAAAGCTGGGTGGACATGGGGGACTATCACCAGGACCTGAAATAACCCCAAGGTTCTCTCTGAGATACGAACCCGGGACCCTCCAGTCGACAGTCGAGCGCTCTACACCGCACGACCACCCTCTATTTGATGGGCTCGGTAGTAAATAATGGTAAGTGACATTGTCACATTTGGAGATATTAACGAAAAAATGTATTATTAAAACATTTATTACAAAAGTTGTATAATGTTACAAAGTCTAATGTCTCAGGATGATCTTCATTTTGATTAGCGTTCTGTATTTTTTTTAATTAGGTTAATTTTTTAATTTATTGGCTAACTTTGTTTAACCTATAATTCTTTGTTTTAGACGCCTTGTCATTTGAAATCCTGTATGGTATGAGAAATCCCTGTAGAGATGAGATGAAATCTCTTAGATCCTATAAACCACGAAAGGAGTCGTTTTTGCAGTGCCCTTCTTTCACCCCCCACTATAACCGATAGTGCAATGGCAATAGAGGCACCACGGGAGATATAGCGGGGACTTTATCCATGACCTGAAATATCCATTGGTCCTCACAGGAAATGGAACCAGTGACCCTCAGGTTGACAGTCGAGCGCTTTACCACACGACCATCAGTTCCCTATTTTTAAAAAAACGCACAATTTATTGGGTTATTGTTTCAGGCTCTGTGGTGCCTTTATTTCATCCACCACCTCAGCCAAAAGTGTAATGGCCACGAAGGCACTACGGGAGAATGGAGGGGAACTTAATCCATGACCTGAATAATTTCCTTTGTCCACAACGAAGACGGAACCAGGTACCCTCAGGTCGACAGTCGAGCGCTTTTCCGCACGACCATCCGTCCCTTTCTTGCGCTCCTGTAGTTTTTTGCCATAATCTGATATACAATGAGTTGTTAAATGGGTCAAGATTGCCTCCCTTCACCCACACCAGTTCTCAGCTTTCTGTGATCTTCAAGGATAGAAGACTTGCTGGGGGGTGGCTCAGATTCTGTCTGAGCAAAAGGAACTGATCCAAAAACAACGAATTTTGTATAGGCTTTTTTTAAAGTCACTCTATATGGCGGTAGACAGATTCTGTGTTGTTTTTTTTTTTTTTGGGACTATCTCGAATCAATTATTTCTGAATTCTCTAAGCCAAATCCATTTTAGATTTCGAAAAGTTGTGTATACGCGATCACGATTAATATTTTTTTTAAGAAACGTTCTTGTCATTCAATTAAATTTATATGAGACTCGAAGCCGATTACTGTTTTTTATATAGTTCATATATAGAGGGAAATATTAAAACGAGATAATGACGTCTTTAAGGGTAGCATGGGCTAATAAATATGTTGAGTTCTGCAGTTGAAGTTTGTTTATTTTGTTCCGTATCGTGAGGTATTGTTGCAATGTTGTGCAAAATACGCAAGGAAAATTGTTATCACAATATAATGTATAAGACAATATTAAAATCAACAGCTTCTTTTCAGTCTCACTTTATGTCACTATGTGCGCTTCTTATAAGTGTATAGTAACCCAGCCCGTAGCGTGCGAGGGGCCTGGGGGCCGGGCCCCCACTGAGTTTTTTCTGCCCCCCCTCTGCTTTTTTGCTCTACTTAGTAACATTTTGTCTGCCCCTCCCCCCCCCCCCTGCTGTTGGCCTGGCCCCTGCGGTACAATTTTCACGCTACGGGGCTGATATAAACGAAAATACAAGATAAAAAAAAAAACACTTTAAACAAACAGACATTTATTTATACGACATAAATAAATGAAACAGTTATTTGCGCTCAAGTTTTTTTTTTTTGGTCAATCAAACCTCTATAAGGTTTTTATGATCTAAGCCATTTTGATTAAAATAAATTTTATAACTTTTCTTTTATAAAAGGAAACATACTGATCTTATCGCACGTTTATTAACTTAAACTGCGTATGAAAGAAAGAAAAATTCACGGCTAGGTGAAATTTTCTTTATTATTAAATTCTTTTTTATTAAAACTTTTTTTATAATATCATAAAAATACTTTCTACCATAAAAATACTTTTTATCATATTTTTTTTTTTTTATAAAAGATTGAATTACCTCAAATTGAAAAATTAACCTAACAGTATCCTGACGGAATGTTTCTTCTGTTATTCTACCTGTGCTATCTATCCAAATAAATCTCTAGATAAAGTTAAATGCCCGATGTCTAATGAATACACACCAGTGTAGAACTAAGATGTAAGGTCTGTATAAAGATACTGGTGAAAATTTTAGAAAAGAAAGTAGAATTTTAAAGTAATTAATAATTAATTAAACTAAACAATGGTTTACATACTCAGACACGTCAATTGTCTAACGATTCTTTGTTAATGGCTAGCAATAAAAAAAAAAACTATTTGGATGGGGAAATATACAATAGCAGATTAAAACTAAAGCACAACACTTAGGTAAATAAAGAACATCCCCAGGCACATTAAATAGTTAATATTGTTATAGTTTCATTCTGATATAAATACTACACAAGTATGTAAATATATATATATAAAATAATATATATATATATGTATATATATATATATATATATATATATATATATATATATATATTGTTACGACCCTAGAAGAAAGGACCTTCCAACTAACGGCAACAAACAACTGTTTAATAGACTTCATGGAGCTCTTATTGATGAGGGAATGGACCCGGAGAGCCACGTTTTTACCACGGAAATCGGGCAGTTAAGAAAAGAAATGAAAGAAGGCCGTAATGAAATGAAAGAATTTCATTTAATATTAAGAAGTGAAATAGAGGACATTAAGAAAGGTTTTAAAGGTGACACCGAGAGAGCAAAGATTGAATTACCAAAAGTGAAAGTAGTGAATGAAACGACAACAAAAGAAAACATGACTCAGAGACAAAGTTAATCATTGAAGCAGACTTAGACATGCGGCCAGTTTTATCTGAGGATGTGGTCATCCATGAAGTGGTACCTGAGGATGTGGTCATCCAGGAAGTGGTACCTGAGGATGTGGTCATCCATGAAGTGGTACCTGAGGATGTGGTCATCCATGAAGTGTTACCTGAGGATGTGGTCATCCATGAAGTGGCACCTAAGGATGTGGTCATCCACGACGTGATACCTGATGATGTGGTCATCCAAAACGTAGCGCACGAGAAGGAACTAATCCAAGAAGAGCCGCCCAGCGATCTGAGCCCCTGTGAGAATGATCGGTCTGCAGAATGTCTGAAAGCTTGTTGCAACCGCTGCCCTGGTTACCTTGAATATCCAGACAACTTAACAGAGTCTGATAGAAACAACGTCAAGAACAATAAACCACAACTAAACAAAAGTCACGAATGCATGGAAATCCACAACAGTGGAGCTGATGCTAGTGCCAACGTTTGGCACTGCAACGGCAAGACCCTTAAAGGTCTTAATTTCGTGCACAATCTGCCGCGCTTCGATAACAAGAAAGATTTGGTGACCTGTGATGAGCCACCTGAGACGTTGGTGACCTGCGATGAGCCGCCTGAGACGTTGATGACCTGCGATGAGCCACCTGAGACGTTGGTGACCTGTGATGAGCCACCTGAGACGTTGGTGACCTGCGATGAGCCACCTAAGACGTTAGTGACCTGCGATGAGCCACCTGAGACGTTGGTGACATGTGATGAGCCACCTGTAGACGTTGGTGACCAGTGATGAGCCACCTGATACGTTGGTGAATTGTGAAGAACCACCTGATACGTTGGTGACCTGTGATGAGCCACCTAAGGAGTTGGTGACCCATGAAGAGCCACCTGAGACACTGGTGAACCGATATGAGCCACCTGGGGACCAGAGACGAAAGGTAGAGAGGAGCGAGGAGACCAGCAGAGTGCATCGGAGCAGAGGAGAACGGGGCAGGATAGAGATGAACCTGACCATTGACTTAAATCTGGTCAGTTCAGTATACATTCATCCTAGCTCTGTCAAACGCAAAACATTTCGTTACTGCTACAACGTGTGTTTAGTCATCGTCATGTTATTCTGCAACAACAAGAGCTTGATTTTGTTGGGCCTCATCAATGGAGGTCAGTACCCCGAACGCCTGCACCTGCGAGAAAACCTACCTGGTGAACAGCCAGATTTCTATGGGGACAAACACGATCCTCCCCGCCCCACCACGGGGATAATCAACCTCCACAGCCTGACAAAAGACATGCTCCTAGCTAGCATCAACGGTCACGCTGAGAATAGAGCTCTGGTTCATGTGGACAGACTGTACAGATACTGTTGTGAGAACTGACCTGTCCGGGACGGATAGATTTAAGAGGGGGGCAGTGTTACGACCCTCTCGGTGCGCACCGTACAGTCTACATAGTGAACGCGATGACGCAGTAGGGAGAGTGACGTAAGAAGCCGGCAAGAAAGTTGCTATGTTGCCGTTGTTGTTGTTTTTATAGATATTAGTAAATACTCTTTAAACCCACGCCGCCTGTGTGTTGTTTTTTACTTTATAAACAGAATTTTAAGAGTTGTAACAATATAAAAATATATATATATTTATTATATATATATATGTATGTATATATATATATATATATATGTATATATGTGTGTGTGTGTGTGTGTGTTTGTGTATGTGTATGTATAAATGTGTTTTAAGCTAAAGTTATTTTATAAAAAGAAAAAAAAAAATTCTCGGTGCAATGTATTTGCTACTATTTAAAATATACCATACATTAATAGTCCATCCTAGTTTATCTTTATAGATTTGTCATTCATAAGATAAAAAAAAAACTTTCAGAAATGCGAAATACTACCACAGCATATTCCCGTTCACCCTTTTTCCCGCCTTAAAAGGATATTCCTAAAAACTCAGATGTTTCTGAAGTACTGATATATATGGCGGATTTAATAATAGCCCCCCCTCCCCCACTTCCCACCCACTTCCCCCCTCCCCACCCCTCCTCCTTTCCCCTGCCTTTTTTTAATGTTTACACTATGAGTTAGATGAAAAATTCCAAGCCTGTTTGGATTGACAGAGAACAACAAATACAGTGGTATTACCACATCATAACACAGAAAACAGCGTAAAAAATGCATGTTTACATAATAGAAACAATACGGGATTTTAAAACCCTTTACTAAGTTATTGAAAGAAATTAAATACAATAGTTTTTTTTTGTCCAGCATGATGTCATTAATTAATGTCACATCCGTGGAACTTTAGACAGAATGATCTGCTTTATGTTCATTGGGTGTCATTCATATGTGATGTACTCTTAGTGAACTGTTCATTTGGGAGTCATTCACATGTGATGTACTCTTAGTGAACTGTTCATTAAGGAGTCATTCATATGTGATGTATGCTTAGTGAACTGTTCATTTGGGAGTCATTCACATGTAATGTACTCTTAGTGAACTGTTCATTAAGGAGTCATTCATATGTGATGTATGCTTAGTGAACTGTTCATTTGGGAGTCATTCAAATGTGATGTACACTTAGTGAACTGTTCATTTGGGAGTCATTCATATGTAATGTACAATTATTGAACTGTTCGGTGGTAGTCATTCATATGTAATTTACACTTAGTGTACCTTCCATCAAACAAATACCGTTGTACCACTTATAACAATCATACAGGCGAACCAATTGTCTTTACAAAAATTGTATTAATGTTAAAATACAAAACCAAAATAAATCAATTTTTTTTTCAATGAAGCAAAGATAAACTGTATTTAATGGAACGCAGTGGCTACGGATACAGCAAACGCGCATGCGCTCTAGCGCTCTAGACGGACTATTTTTTTTGTGCGCATGCGCGATTGCTGGATTCCGAATTATTTTTTTTCGGGGTCCAGCTATAGCTATTGCTCCTATCCCTAACCCTATTCCTAACCCTAACCCTAACCCTAGCCCAGAAAACTTAAACGAAAACTTAAATTTAAAGAATACGGAGTACATTTGCTGTATCCGTAGCCACTTCGTTAATGGAAACTACTTTTTTATTTTAAAATGAAACATTTCTGTTTTAAAAAAAAAAGGTTTCCAAATGGTCATCTTATTTGACGTTGAGCGGATCCACACTTCACAGCGCGTGATGGTTGTTTCCTTGTTTACATTTCAAGAATTTTTATTTACTGAATTTTTTTTTGGTTTAAAAAGAAGTTTAATATGAAACAGTAGGACGGATGGCCGAGTGGTGTAGATACTCGAATGTCGACCTGTGAGTGCTGGGTTGGATCCTCGGTGAGAACCTTGAAATTATTCCAGGTGTTATTTGGTGCGATGTCGTACCAGAAGTCCACCCAGCGTTACACCACTCGGCATTCAGTCCCACATTTAAGAACATGTGTTATATCTCTAAATCGGTACCCGAATTAAGTTGGCAGTAAAGGTGGCTGGGCGTTGTGTTATGAATCAACCATATTTTCTTTCATTATTATAATCTTATTATTAACTTTTGCCTATTTTAGAGGGATGTACAACCTAAAAAGGTGAATGTATTTATTCACGTTATTTTAGAGGGATGTACAATTAGCGGAATAGCATGCGCAATCAACTTTTGCTTTATTTTTTTTCGATCTGATGTTACTAATAGTACAAACATAAAAAAAAAAATTGGGCACTGTAGGGCCAGAAATCTCTTCATCTGCCCCGATAGTCCGTAAGTTCCTAAGGCAGCGGTCGGAAAAACTTTTTCTACGGAGGGCCGCAATGATTGCTATTGGCGGGCCGCATACATATTTTGTCTTCAATATACAATTTACAACGTATGAAAATATGAAATTAAAGATAAAAAACGTGTATTTGTCATTTTATTTCACATTCGCACTTTATTACACATGCACTGATGCACGTTTTAAAATAAGAACATGTACATGCATACGGGCCGCACAATATACTCAGACGGGCCACATGCAGCAGGCGGGCCGTATTTTGCCCAACCCTGTCCTAAGGGAACTTTTTTAATATGAAACAGAGTCCAATGATAATGACCATAAGTCTTCGGGGAACTGATTTATCTTTACAGCACTCGGGACTCTATAATTTGTTAGTTAACCTGATTACATTGGTACAGATTACATTGGTACAGATTACATTGGGTACAGATTACATGGGTACAGATTACATGGGTACAGATTACATCGGTACAGATTACATCGGTACAGATTACATCGGTACTGAACACATCGGTACAGATTATATCGGTACAGATTACATCGGTACAGATGACATAGGTACAGATTACATCGGTTCTGAACACATCGGTACAGATTATATCGGTACAGATTACATCGGTACAGATTACATTGGTACAGATTACATTGGTACAGATTACATTGGTTCAAACCTCTCTGCAAATATAGTTAATTGGCCCACCTCCCCCTCACCCCCACCCCCCTGGTTCCTCCATGGCTACTGCAGCCTCGGTAAACGTTGTAAATTTAGACAGATCACTAAAGTTTTGCAGTGGTGGTTAAAATGGTGAAGATGATACTATGGTATTATCAAACATATCAACCTATAACATCTTGGAACGTAACTTCCTTAAATCTCTCTCTCTCTCTCTTTCTCTCTCTCTCTCTCTCTCTCTCTCTCTGTCTCTCTCTCTCTCTCTTTTCTCTCTCTCACTCTCAACTATGTCTCTCTCACTCTCAACTCTGTCTCTCTCTCACTCTCAACTCTGTCTGGCTCTCTCTCACTTTCAACTCTGTCTGTCTCTCTCTCTCACTCTCAACTCTGTCTGTCTCTCTCACTCTCAACTCTGTCTGTCTCTCCCTCACTCTCAACTCTGTCTGTCTCTCTTACTCTCAACTATGTCTGTCTCTCTCACTCTCTCACTCTCTGAACACACCCAGTGATAACTGCGTGCTTAGACTTAAGTCTCTTAGATCCCGTGAGATCAAACCCTCTGTGTTTCCCCAACATCCGGGAAACTGCAATTATAATTATATAATTCATCTTGTCTGTTTAATCTTAATTAACTCTATAATGCGTTCCTCTTTACAGTATTTTTCAACACATAAAAAAAATTCAAAATGCTTCTATCACACAGCCCAACAAAAAAAAAAAATTTTGCGAGTTGCCAAGAATGTTTGAATGAATTTATAGCAATGCATGGGTGCTAATTTCAAAACTGCCACTGCTTTTGCTGAATTGGCTCTAGTTTCTGAGATATTGGACACCCTTGAAAATATGATTGTACCCTTTGTGTAAAACAAATGCAATAAGTTTGGTGTCTGTTGTTTAATTTAACTATACCAAGATATAACTTTGGTTAGTTTTTTCTCTTTTATAGCTGCTTTCTACAGACATCATGAGTTCATCACGAAGATGCTGCAAACATAATCCGAATGTATTCTGTTACATCTGTGGAGAATACATGATTGAAAAGCAAAGACATATAATCGAATTTGTGCAGCAGGCATATTTGGCTTATTTCGGTGAGAAGCTGGGAGACCAAGACAAGTCTTGGGCTCCCCATAAGGTCTGCAAAAACTGTGTGGAGAGCCTACTGCAGTGGACAAATGATGAGAAGAAAAGTCTAAGTTTCGGTGTACCAATGGTATGGCGAGAGCCGAAAGACCATTTTGGTAATTGCTATTTTTGTATTGTGAATGTTAAAGGCTTCAATCGCCACAAGAAATCTAAGTGAGATTATCCTGATCTTGAATCTGCAAGGAGACCAATTCCACATAGCAGTGAAGTTCCTATACCAGTGTTTAGTGGATTATTAGAGCTTTCACCATCAGACTCTGACGTGGGGCAAGATCTGGAGTTTTTGGCAGGTGAAAAAAGTGGAAGCGATTATGAAGGAAGTTCTTCAACACCTCAACCATTTAGTCAAGAAGAACTCAATGACCTGATACGATACCTAAATATGCCCAAGCAAACATCTGAGCTTTTAGCGTCCAGGCTCAATGAAAGAAATTTTCTCAAACAAGAATTTTTAAAATTTCTTATCGGAAAAGAGAAAAGTTTCTTCTTCCATATTTCAGCCAAGAGGAAGATCTTGTTTACTGTAATGACATCATTGGATTTCTGCTCCAAATGGGACTACAAGACTACCATTCCGAAGACTGGCGTCTTTTTATAGACAGTTCCACCAGAAGCTTAAAATGTGTTCTGATACACAATGGTAACCGTTACGCATCTCTTCCTATTGCTCACTCAACAACACCTAAAGAAGAGTATGAGAATATCAAAACAGTATTGCAGAAAGTCTGTTATTATGAGCATTAGTGGTCAATTTGTGTTGATCTAAAAATGGTAAACTTCTTGCTTGGGTAGCAGTCAGGATACACAAAATACCCGTGCTTCATGTGCCTTTGGGATAGCAGGGCAAGGCAAGATCATTGGACAAGAGTGACATGGCCTGCAAGGGAAACCATGACTGTAGGTAAAAAAAATATCATCAACAAGCCACTGGTTGACAAAATAAGATCATTCTCCCACCGCTTCATATCAAATTAGATTTAATGAAACAATTTGTTAAGGCTTTGGGATTTTTGACTGTCCTACGATTCGAAAACTCATCAACGATCAAAATTTTACAGATTTCACGGATCACCTTGAAGCTTCTTCATTGAACAGTTTTGTTTCAGTTGTCAGGAACTTCTTAGGTAATAACAAAGCAGAGAATTACGAAAAACTGGTACAAGATAAGCTCGCTAACTTCAGAAACATTGGAGCAAATATAAGCATCAAGGTACATTACCTGCACAGTCATTTAGACAAATTTCCAGGTAACCTTGGGGACTTCAGTGAGGAACAAGGCGAGAGGTTTCATCAGGATATGAGGGTGATGGAGGAGAGATATCAAGGAAGATGGGACATAATATGATGGCTGACTACTGTTGGAGCCTCCAGCGCAATTGACCCAACGACACACACAAAAGGAAGTCGAGCAAACAGCGATTTGCTAATGCATTACCATGACAATTAACATATTAATTAATTAATTAGACATGATTAGTTTTTCAAATGAAAATGTTTTCTTCTATAGCACTATTACATATCTTTTTAAACAAAATTCTGCATGACTATTAACATTTTCACTAGTATTTGTTAGTATACTATTTTACTTCATGCAATTCTTGACAATTTTCAAACACGGTGCATACATTATTTAATTAATTTTAATTATCTCGTAAAATAGAGCCAATCTAGCAAAAGCACTTACACATTCTAAATCAGCATGGTTGACTTTGTATAAAATGATTCAAATATCACTGGCAATGAAATCACTGTTTACCAGTGTCATCAATATGTGGGGCAACCCGTAGTATTAACATTACTGTTCCGTCGAAAAATGTGAAAGGCGCATCAGCTGACGAGCAGCCAGCCTAGTGATAGGTTGATAGTCGAGCATCTCCACAACTAAGAATTCAGTCCCACATTTCAGAACATGTGTTACATCTCTATCTCTCATTGTATCTGTGAGGACCCTTCAAACTCAGCAGGAGCGTCGGTCCACCCCGAATCGAACCCCTTCTCCCCCCTTATCATCCTTAATCTCACTATTTACCACAAGCCCCTGAAGTACCACCCCCCTCCTCCCCCACTTTAATAGGGCATGTGACGTAACATTTTATCGGCCTGGACTGGTAGGTTGAAATTCTGTGGAAGGATGTTGGGGGGGGGGGGGGGGGGGAAGCGATGTTGGTTTTAATATTATGTACATCACTTGATTTTATTAAGCTTTTTTCAAATTCACAAACAAATAGTTTTGACACAAAAAAAAAGTTATATTGATGTAAAAATGTATTTATTTAAATTGCACTAAAAAGTAGAAAAAAAATATTTTTATACAAATGTATTATTAATATTGACAAATTAATTATCTTAAAGGGCTTAAAAATAATTGAAATATTTTATTTTCTTTCAAAACTAAAATATAATATACATACATATATATATATATATATATATATATATATATATATATATATATATATAATCTTTTTATTAAAATTCACTAAAGGGTAAACATAAAAAAACTCATTATATCATACTAATATTTTTTTATAAACTATCATTACTAAAAATATAAGCGTGTGTGCCTATCAAGAGATGTAAATAATTTAACGTTATTTATGTGAAGACATATTTGCTTCAGTATATTGTAACAACCCGAGGTTTTAATTTAAGTAATGTTGATGCATGTTCTTAAGAATTTATTTTTACTTTTTAGTAAAATTTTAAAGTGTTTATATTTTCTAATAGTACAAGAAAATGATGTAACGCGTCTATGTTTTCTCTTTTAAATATTCAGTAATCTTGATTTTTAAGAACTGTTTTTATCAAACAATCACATACTGAGCTCTTCTATATAGATATATCCATCCAAAATTAGATATCTGACTTCGCTACATGTGTAATTATTGTAGACATGAGTGTTGAAGTGGGTTCGGTTAACGTAAGAAACCATCCCTGTTGTCTTGATCATTAGGTGAAGTTCAAATCTCTGGTTCATGGCGAAAGGACTGGCAACCTCTTGCTGTAACTGCACGTTGTCGCCTAATTTATTGCTCAGCTGGACGGTTTGGGTGGTGTGGTTGGTAGCGAATCGGTAGTGGAGAAAGATGTGAGTGGTGTCATTGTACAGGCTGATCTGGAAACCTCGACTGTCGTCAAAACGCCCACGTATGTAGATCTAGCAAATTGTGATATAAAAGAACAAATTGTTAAACATGTAGTCAAATTTCAATCAAAAGTACGCTGATTGATTTTAATGATTGATTTATGACGAAGTAATTCTATTATTAAGAAGTGTAGGCAGGGCTGGAGTGTCGGGGTAACGGAATTGTATGGTCTATTTTATGATATGTCAAATAAAGCGGAATGTAAATTGTATACAAAGCCAGTAGCAGCCTCTATTTGATAGCTTTAATTAATTTCTCAATTATGTATAGGCTTATAGCTGGAATGTTGGTCGACGATTGACTAAGCCAGAAAGTCACATACCAAACAAATGTTGAAACGGAAATCAAGGCAAGCGCTATCGACAATGATCAAAGATGGCTGCTCCAGAATTTATTTTATAATTCCCTTAACCGACTTGGTCGTTTGAGGGGAAATAATGGACACACCGTCAATTGTACTTTCAAACGTCCTTTCTGGGAGCTTTTAGACTTGGTGGTGCACATCTCATCCCCGAGTCAGCGGCGAATATTTTAGATGTTCCAGACTTATTTTTTAGAATATAGAGACAGATTTATGAGAACATAAATCGGTGTGGGTGACGCAAATAGACAACAGCGACAACAACAAACTCGAACATGTGATCTAAATAGCTAACTACGGACTGGGAATTCATGTAGTGCCGTGATAACGTAGATTGGGAAATGTTCAAGTCTGGCTGAAAAAAAAGGTATATGTTAAAAACCACACTTATGAAAAGGATTCATTTTTTTTAAATTATTATCCATTTTCCTACATTACAATGATATTTTTCTGGTACTAATGATGTTTACCGTTGGTTTTATTTTTAAAATATAGTCTTGTTTATCACATCGTTTTTTGTAATATGTATTACGCAGAAATTAAGGGGGAATTCCTCTAATCAAAAAAAAATACGCAGAAAGTAAGGGTAATTCTTCAATAAAAAAAATACGCAGAAAGTAATGGTGAATTCCTCAAATAAAAAAAATACGCAGAAAGTAAGGGGGAATTCCTTAAATAAAAAAAATACGCAGAAAGTAATGGGGAATTCCTCTAATTAAAAAAAAATTCACAAAATCAGGTATTTTTATTTTGAGAAAAATGAAGTTAATGAAACTAATTTTTAAAAAAAGCTTAATTTAGTTGCTTAATAGTGTTATACATATTTGTTAAGTATTTCTGATTCAATCGTTTATAAAAAAATAAAATTCCGTTTTCTTGTAGGCTCTATTTTACTGACAAGAAATTGCTTACCACGTTACCGGATTGGAATCCATCGCTAAGAATGAAAGACTTCATATTGTTTTTCAATGAAAATTTAAATTTGTCGAAATATCTTCTTCTCAGTATAGTGTCCACTTCATCATGAAATGTCAGGCTCGTGTTTTCGTACCAGGTCATGAAGATCCTACAAACCGAGACAGGCTTGCTAAAGGAGAAAGCGTAGCATGTCGTGTCGACGCACACACGAGAGCATGCGTTGATTGACGTGACCTTCTCCTGAATTGACGGGCACTTGTCCATTTGGAGATCTCGAATTTTTTTAAAGATGCCTCCAATTGCTACCTTTGATTCAGATAATGCTATAATGTATAACAATGACATAACCAATTGCTTGATTTGGAAACCCATTTTGTTCAAGTGCCTTGTTTTGGTTGATTGATCTTTTCTAAGTCTGAAAGGAAGAAAAAAAGTCTTTCTTAGATTTTTTTAAGGGAAGAACTACATGACTAGCTGTACCCTTCAAAATCTTTGCATAGAGTTATATCCCCTTAGGCTTGATCAGTTGGCTAGGTTATTTTTTAATTTGGGCAGATACAATTTTTTCACGATTGCATTTTAAACTGGAATACTGTTGTATTAATTCTTCACTTTCGATTTTAAGCAGAACCCAAATCGCTTTTGTTGTATTAGATAAAGATGGAAATAGCGAAACGAGATTATGGCATCTCAAGTTAGCATTGGCTATAAATGTGTTTAGTTCCTGCAATTGATGTTCGTGTGTTGTTTTTTCCCGTATCGTGCGGTATCTTGCAATATAGTGCATAAAAATGTATCAACAAACGCAAGTGAAATTCATATTACAATATAAATTGTAATATATATATAACTATATATATATATATATATATATATATAACAACAGGTTTCGTGTAGTCTCTCTTTATGACACTATGTACGCTACTTATTACTTTATATTGACTATTAAAAAAATTAAAATTATTTTGACACTAAAAAAATACAAATTAAAAAAAAAATTTAAATAGACATGTATCTATATGACATAAATGAATGAATGTATTATTAGCACTAACGTTTTCAAAAAGATATGTACGACTATGCTTAAAAATTAACCCACACATCTTGCGGATGTGGAACGGATGGCCGAGTGGTGTAGATACTCGATTGTCGACCTGAGAGTCCTGGGTTCGATCCTCGGTGAGGCCCATGGGAATTTTTCCAGGTGATAGGTGTTTCAAAGTCGTCCCACAAGTCCACACAGCTTTAAATGGGTACCTGACTTTAAGTTGGGGAAGTAAAGGCGGCTGGGGCGTTGTGCTAACCACACAATCCCTTCATATGCCGAGGTTATAGAAACAGATGAATTCTACACTTCATCGGCCCCGATGGACCTTTAGGGCTAAGGGACCTTTACTTACTTACTAACGTTTTTATGGTCGATCCAATCATCTAAAATGAGGTGTATAATCTAAGCTAGTGGTCCTCAACCTTTTTCTCCCCACGGACTGGTCAGCGTTTGATAATTTTCCCGCGGCCCACTGGAAGGGGTGGGGAAGGAGACGTTGCATGGAAAGTCAAACAATCACATGAGAAATAAATAAAAAAGGAAATAATTTAATGTTACTTAAGCGGCCCAGTAACTCTCGTTCCAAGGACCGGTACCGGTCTGCGTCTCTGGGGGTGGGGGGGGGGGGTTTGGACCACTGATACAAGCCATTATAATAAAAGGAAACAATACTGACCTTATTGCGCCGCTTGTTATCTTAAACTGCACAAGAAAGAAAGAAAAATGTCAAGGCTAGGCGATTTGTAAGTGAATAAGTTAATAATAGTCTCACTGAGGTAAACCATTTCTTTTTATTCATTTTTTTTATAAAATCAGAAAAATACTTAATATCATGAAAATACTTTAAAATACTTTATTTCATCAAAATACTTTATATCATAAAAATACTTTATTTCATTAAAATACTTTATATCTTAAAAATACTTTAAAATACTTTATTTCATCAAAATACTTTATATCATAAAAACTCTTTATTTCATCAAAATACTTTATATCATAAAAATACTTATATCATAAAAACTCTTTATTTCATCAAAATACTTTATATCATAAAAATACTTATATCATAAAAACTCTTTATTTCATCAAAATACTTTATATCATAAAAATACTTATATTATAAAAACTCTTTATTTCATCAAAATACTTTTATCACAAAAATATTTCAAACAGATTGAATTACCTCACATTGAAAAATAAGGATAACTGTATCCTGACGGAATGGTTCTTCTGTTATTCGACTAGTACTATCTATCCAGATAAATTTCTAGCAAAAATTTAATGTCCAATGCATACTTAGCACGCAGTGTAAAACTATAATGCCAGGAATGTATATATAAATATATATATATATATATATTTATATATATATATATATATATATATAGAGAGAGAGAGAGAGAGAGAGAGAGAAAGAGAGAGAGAGAGAGAGAGAGACTTGAGCAACGGAAGGTAGAAGTTTTTCGGAATTTAAAATTGTATGAAACTAAACAATGTTGCTCATTATCAGCCTGGTCAAGTGTCTACAGATTCTATTTTAATGGTTAGCAATGTTAATAACTATTAGGATGGAGAGTATACAATTGACAGATAAATACTAAAACAAACACTTAGGCAAGAAAAAAGAACATCCCCCAGGGACATTAAATGTTTAATATTGTTATAGCTTCGTTGTTACATAAACATTATACAGTAACTACCCCCGCCTCACGCTGTTTCTGTTTAACGCTTTTTTATTTAAATTGCGGGCAGCGTTAGTCTTCCCTAAATCCGAAGCAATATATCTGTGTTTATTCTCTCCTGCGGCATTATACGAACGTGTGTTATATATATATATATATATATATATATATATATATATATATATATATATATATATATTAAGCTAAAGTGATGTTATATAAAGAAAGAAATACCGGTATAATGTATTAGCTACTATTGTAACATAAATATTGATCAATAGTCATCCAAGAACGCCTTTATAGATTTTAATTTTATAAGAAAAAAAAAACTTGAAAAAATAAATGCGAAATTGTCATACTTTTGATTGTTATGCCATAATGTGGGGAAAAGGGGGGGGGCAGTTATAGAGCCGGATAGTGGAGAAGGGATGAAAGCCAGTTATAGAGCCGGATAGTTAAGAAGGGGGAAAAGCCATTAATAGAGCCGGATAGTACGAAGGAATATCATTACTATTTGCCTAGTCCTGCTAATAAAGTGCTTATCTTGTCGTCCGTGAGGTATTGTGAAAGCCGTCGCTTAAAATAATCTTTGACGTCATTTCCCGATGGTAGCCTACAATTCTTTTATATTTTTCTACTATTAACGCTGAATTGAACTTGCGTGCGGGATTTTGTATCGTGCCACACCAACTTGCTTTTGTTCTGCAAAATGGCTTAATAAAGTAATTATTTTTTTTTTTTACTTTTCTGTGCAATTTCATAGAAGCTTTTTTTTAACGCTTCGTTTGGTTTGTTTGTTTTGGTTGATTTGGTGGATTTGGTTTGTTGGGCTGCTTGATCGTTTGGTTCGGTTGGTTAGTTTGGTTAGCTGGTTTGGCTGTTTGGTTTCGTTCGTTAGCGTTGACGGGTAAAACATAATTTGTGACGGGTTTGGCTTGGTTGGTTTGTTTGGTTGTTTAGTTAGCTGGTTTGGTTAGTTGTTTGGTTTGGTTGGGGGTTCGGTTGGGATGTTTGTTTGGTTGTTTGGTTTGGTTGGTTAGCGTTGACGGTTAAAACGTAATTTGTGACTATGAAATGTAGGTCATTTCTGCACATTAGGAAGGTGGCATAAATCAGCACCTAATTAATCTAAGAAATCATATTTTAAAAAAAAATTTAGTGGTCAAAATGATTAGGAAGGGGTTTCACATTACACCTAGATTTCCCGGGCAACGCCGGGCTTAATATCTAGTATGTAGTAAACGTAATAAACCTTGGTTTCAAGGTTGCCATAGCCGGGTGGTGGTGGTAGTGATGGGAAAGGCTTCGGGAGTCAACCCCGAGGAAAAATCCGGAGTCGTAGTCCCTAAGGCGGATAAACGTCACACATGATGTCCTTCCGGCAACTCCTGCAGCCAAGTCGTCTCCAAGCGTGGTGCTTTGCACCCACTTGGACCCCGTCGACAAAGCCCTGTTGTCTGGGCAGCGCATGACCTCCACAATCTTCTTCCAGGCCAGCGCTCTGGAGATAACCTAGAGCGCTACCATCATCTTCTGAGATGGACGGATGCCTACTAATAAACGTAACGTAGTCAATTCTCAAATACATAAATTGGATTCCCAATTTCCCAATCATCAAACAGTCAGGGGGAAATACATAGGGTCTACTAATAATGTTCAGCTGACATACATGATGTGCGCGTTCGTGTGGAGTTGATGCTAGTGCTGTATTATCTCAGTACTAGCTGTACCCTGCAAAAACCTTCGCATAGAGTTAACTCCCCTTATGTTTGATCGGTAGGCTAGGTTATTTTTGGTTTCGGGCAGATCCGTTTTTTTTCATGATTGTATTTTGAAACTGGAATACTTTTGTATGAATTCTTTACTTTACATTTAACGCAGAGCCCAAACCGCTTATATATATATATATATATATATATATATATATATATATTATTGAAGAATTACAAAAAAAATCTACATAAGGTTTATCAACTGAATTCCCGGTACCTACCCCCCCCCCCTCTCCATCGGGTAACTTAGGGAAGTTGAATTGGTTTACTTCCAGACAGAGGCGTCATCTGTCATACCTCCCAGACCCCATGGGCGCAGTACATACATATTTCACAACACATTAATACAATACCTTACAAATTGGTGTTTGATAAAACAAAATCAGGATTATCAACAGTTAACTGGAAAGAGAAAACATTCAGTCTGTTAGCTTTGTTGTCAAGCTTCATAAATTTCATTTTCATATATATATATATATCAATGGTGGGCATAAATGTTCCTCTTAGAGACATAAACAATTTTTTTATGATTTATGTGCTACTCAACGTAAGCCAGTTTGTTGTTTGTTTGTTTGTTTGATTGTTTTTTTTTACAATATAATTTATCTTGTTTATTTAATCTTGATTAATTAAATAAATTGTTCCCCTTTACAGTATTTATCACTGCTTAAAAATTCGAAATACGTTTATCATCGACCTTATATGTGGCAGAGATGTCGGCCAATCGTTTTCAATGCAGAAGAAAAACCTTCTGTCTTGACAAGGGTCTTTAACGGAGGGGGGGGAGGGTTTGCATTGATGTTGATTTCGCTGTACATTTATTTTTATAACCTTGTAAGTGGTTTAAAAACACAGCAATACCTAGTTGAGCAAAGTAAGTTAAAGCTCAATTAGCACTATATGTGTAAAATGCATCTGTTTCTGTAACCGCGGCATATTAAGGGGATTGTGTGTGGTTAGCACAGTGGTTCCCAAACTTTTTTGACCAATGGACCCCTTTTAGAATCAAAACTTGCCCACGGACCCCCAAGTGAAAAAGCTACAAAAATGCATAGGATAATTATTCTTCTTTAATTAATTGAATTGTGTCGCAAATTATTGTGTCTGCTTTCCCGGAATATCAACATTGAATAAAAAAGCGCATAAAATTTGATTTCAACATGCACCTTCAGATAACCAACGTACTTCTGTGTGACGTAGTACACGGTTATCGTCCTCGTCATTTTTAAAACAAAGTTGAGACAATATCTCATTGAAGGCATTCCTTCTGATTTTATTAATCTAGTGATCCATCATTCCATGCAAACATTCACTAAGATTTTTTGCACAAAATGATGTCGATGTACTGAAAATACATTTGTTACAGCTTATTTTAAGTACGCCAGAAAGCCTCGGTATAACCTAACATTGCCAGAGCACCATCAGTAGCAACAGAAATGATATTAGTCGAGGGTATAGCTTTTAAATTGAAAAATCTTTTTAATTCGGTAAATAACGTCTCACCTTTTGTACCGGTTTCCAACATTGGGCACAACTTTTCTTCTTTACAAATCTTACATAAGTTAAAAAGTAAAGTTTCGGTTCCTGGTAAAGTGAACCAGTGCCGTAGCGAGCTTACCTTGCGCCTGGGGCACAATACCTTTTTAATACCTTTTTACCCCCCCCCCCAACATTTGAAAACCATATAATAAATGTAAAATATACCATTTGGCTCCCCTTTGTGAGTAGCACCCAGGGCATGATGCCTCCCCTTGCCCATCCCTCTGAAATGAACTCATCTAGCTGCATAGAAAATTCAGATGTTTTTAAGTAATCACATAAAGAATTTTCAAAGGACTGAGACATGTATAATTAGTCAGTGTAATTCTTTTTATAATGTCGAAATTTGGTTTGTGCAAAACTGTGTGTATTACCTCACATACAACTGGTAAAATAAGGTCTTCATCAATATTATACAGCTTTCTGGACTTTGAAATCAATAAAAAGCATGCAGTCGCCATCTTCTTGCTTAGATGTTGTCCTGATGAATTGTTGCAGTGACGCTTCTCGGCCTTTTGGCTAATATTAAAGTGTAGTATCTGCACTGTAATGAATCTTAGCCATTTGGCTAACCTGGTCTAGAAGGCATATCATAGTCTGTGGGAAAAGATCATTGGGGTTCTCCTGGCCAGGAAAAAAACTTTTAACGAGGGTGGTGTTACTGTGGTCAATGAGGACAATCCGAGACAATGATATCCACACCCTTCCCTCTGTCCCACTGAAACACAACGTCGCATCCTGCCATCTATGGCAGGAAAAAAACCCTTGCATTGCCATTCAGCAGATCAGCAGTACACACACCGTGCTGGTCTGGTCAGTCTCGGCATGTCTTAATAACTGTTTTCTATGCCGTGCCGACAGATTGTGGGGAAACATTCTAGTCATAATTTGATGACGCGATTTCCGCATACTACGATGCCCAAAGCTAGACTGTAGTAATTGTACTCCCCTGAGTTCACCATTATATGTCAGTTCATGTTCATACAGTTATTTTAAAGAATGAAATATTATTATCGTCACTCTCAACTGGAGTCGACTTAGTATATTAGTGTTGTTCACTATTGTTGGAAAATCAAATACAATTTTATAAAAGAACCTCGCAAGAAAAATGGATCATAATTTTATTATATTACATGAACATTTTCACGGACCCCCTGGAGTTGTTCAGGGATCCCCAAATGAATTTTGATTCTCCACGGACCCCTGAATGATACCTTGGACCCCTGGGGGTCCGTAGGGACCACTTTGGGAACCACTGGGTTAGCACAACGTCCGGCATTCTTTTACTTCCATTTACTACACATTTCAATATGGGGCGGACGAGTGGAACTTTAACCAACTTTCAATAGGACATGGAAAAAAAATTCCCTTGTTTCCACACACAGGATGGAACCCAGGTCTCTCAGGTTGATAGTCGAGGATCTCCACCACTCGGCATTCAGTCCCACATTTCAGAACATGTTTTACATCTCTATCTCTCATTTTATCCGTGAGGACCCTTCGAACTCAGCAGGAGCTTCGATCCTCCCCGAATCGAACCCCTTCTTCCATTTCATCCTTAATCCTACCATTTACCACTAGCCCCTGTGGGTACTAACACCCCCCACACACACACACTTTAATAGGGCATGTGACGTAACATTTTATCGGCCTGGACTGGTAGGTTAAAATCATGCGGGAGGGATGTTGGGGATATTGGTTTTCATATTATGTACTCCTCTTAATTTTAATAGGTTATTTTAAATTAAATTTACAAACAAAAATTTTGGATACAATGAAAGTTATATTGATCCAAAAAATATTTATTAAAATGCAAAAAATAATTTTAAAAAATATTATTTTACAAATGCATTAATATAGACAAATTATTTAAGTTATTTTAAAGTGCGCAAAAATAATTCAATTTTTTTTCTAATCTTTTTATTAAAATGTGCTTAAGCATAAAAATAAACAAACTCATTATATCATAATAATATTTTATTTATAAACTACCATTAATAAAAACATTTGCGTGGCCCACCCATCTAGATATGTAGATTATTTAACGCTATTTTATAAAAAAGACATATTTGCTTCAGTATATTGTAGTAACCCGAGATTTTGTTAAGAATTTATTTCTACGTTTTAGTAAATCATAGTAAGTCTTTTTTTGTGTTTTTTTTCTAATATTACAAGAAAATGATGTAACGCGTGTATGTTTTCTCTTTTTTTCTCTTATACGTTAAATATTCAGTAATCTTGATTTTTAAGAACAGTTTTAATCAAACAATCACATACTGAGTTCTTCTATATAGATATATCCATCCAAAATTAGATATCTGACTTCGCTACATGTGTAATTATTGTAGACATGGGTGTTGAAGTGGGTTCGGTTAACGTAAGAAACCATCCCTGTTGTCTTGATCATTAGGTGAAGTTCAAATGTCTGGTTCATGGCGAAAGGACTGGCAACCTCTTGTTGTAACTGCAAGTTTTTGCCTAATTTATTACTTATTTGGATAGATTGTGTGGAGTAGTTGGTGGCAAATCGGTAGTGGAGAAAGATGCTGTCGGTGTCATTGTACAGGCTGATCTGGAAACCTCCTCTGTCGTCAAAACGCCCACGTAAGTAGATCTAGCAAATTGTGATATAAAAAAGAACAAATTGGTAAACATGTAATCAAATTTCAATAAACAGTACGCTGATTGATTTTAATGATTGATTTATGACGAATTGATTCTAATAGCTGAACTCTGCAGACCTTTGCATAGAGTTATATCCCGTTAGGCTGGATCGGTAGGCTAGGTTATTTTTTTGGTTTCGGGCAGATCTGATTTTTTCATGATTGTATTTTAAACTCGAATACTGTTGTAGTAATTCTTTACTTTCGATTTAACGCAGAACCCAAATCGCTTATATATATATTATTAAGACGAGTAAGCAGGGCTGGGGTGTTGGGGTAACGTAAGTTTATGGACTATGTCAAGATATGTCAAAGTATGCGGGATGTACATTTTATACAAATATAAGGAGCAGCCTTTTTGCTAGCTTTAATTAATTTCTCAATTGTGTGTAGCCTTATAGCTGGAATGTTGGCCAAGATTATTGTCAAAGATTGTCTAAGTCACCAAGTCACTGCAAAGACATATCCAACAAATGCTGGAAGGAAATCATGGAAAACGCTGCAGACGATGATAAAATATGGATGTTCGACATTATCCTTGAGTGGGGTGGGGAGGGGTTGGACGAATGGACACATCAACAGATGTTGCTTTTCAACGTCCTTTCTGGGAGCTTATAGACTTGGTGGCGCACATCTCCTCTCCAAGTAAGCAGCAAATATTTTAGATGTTCCAGACTTATTTTTAAAATATAGAGAAAGATTTATGATGACATAAATCGGTGTGGGTGACGCAAATAAACAACAGCGACAACAACAACAAACTCGCACATGTGACCTAAATAGCTAACTACGGACTGGGAGTTCGTGTAGTTCCATGGTAACGTAGATTGGGAAATGTTCAAGTCTGGCTGAAAAAAGGTGTATGTTAAAACCACAATTATGAAAAGAATTCATTTTTTTTTTTTTAGAATTATTATCCATTTTCCTACATTACAATGATATTTATCTGGTACTAATGATGTTTTCCGTTGGTTTTTTTCTTAAAGTATAGTCTTGTTTAACACATCGTTTTTTGTAATATGTATTACGCAGAAAGAAAGGGGGAATTCCTCTAACCAAAAACAAATTCGCAGAAATTAAAGGGGAATTCCTCTAACAAAAAAAAAAAATTCGCAGAAATTAAGGGGAAATTCCTCTAACCGAAAAAAAGAAATTCCACAGAATCAGATATTTTTATTTTGAGAAAAAATGAAGTTAATTAAACTAATTTAAATAACAGTTCTACACATATTGTTAAAGATTTCTGATTCAATCGTTTATAAAAAAAAATAAAAAATGTTTTTTTTTCCTTACTGACAAGAATCTTGCTTACCACGTTACCGGATTGGAATCCATCGCTAAGATTAAAACTCCTCGTATTGTTTTTCAACGAAAAGTTAGATCTGTCAAAATATCTTCTTCTCAATGTAGTGTCCACTCCATCGTGAAATGTCAGGCTCGTGTTTTTGTAATAGGTGCGGAAGATCCTACAAACTGAGTCATGATTGCTAAAGGAGAAAGCGTAGCATCCCTGGTCTATGCACACACGAGCGCATGCGTTGTTTGACGTGACCTTTTCCTGAATTGACGGGCACTTGTCCATTTGGAGATCTCGAATTTTTTTGAAGATGCCTCCAATTGCTACCTTCGATTCAGATAAAGCTATAATGTACAATAATGACATAACCAATTGCTTGATTTTGAAACCCATTTTGTTCAAATGCCTTGTTTTGGTTGATTGACCTTTTCTAAGTCTGAAAGGAAGAAAAAAGTCTTTCTTAGATTTTTTAAGGGGGAGAACTACATGATTATTAAGTTATTTATCGGTATTTTTTTTCGAATTAGTTTCATTAATTACTGTATTTTGTCACTATGGTCAACGTACAATAACTTAATAAGTGATAGTTTTTATGAATATTTGAAAACGAATTCATTGCTTTTAAATAAATTTAAACTTTTTTTTTTCTCTTTGTTAATTTTTGTGTGTGTTGGTTTGTCATGATAATAATGGGGATATACTCTTTTCAATTACCTTTCAATGATAATAGTATGAAGTATTTTGTAACACGTGAGAAATAAACATAGAGTGATGTATTCTCTAATTTTTAGAATTTACCTAGCTTTTTTGAACAAAAAATAGGTTTTATTTCGATAATTAGATTTAGGTTTAAACAATTTTATTCAGATTCAAATGATAAAATATTTATCTTCAACAGTTATAAGAATTATACATTTTAAGTTCGGCTGCCTCAAGAAATGGATTGAGAAAAACTAATTTTAAGATAAACCTTGTCTCCATGCTAGTTCTAAAAGTCTTATGTCGAAACTGCCAATGTCAATACACATTTCAACATATTTTAAAAATACACCCACAATGTGCACAAACAAAAAGAAACATTAAACAAAAATAAATAAACAAAACAGACATAATACACAAACAATACACACACAATACACACACAGAAACTCACGCAATGCATAATAAACAACCAAAACGGACACAATAAGCAAACAATACAAACAGTACATACACATCACACCCACAAAACACCCATAATACATCTACCACACATCCACAATACACCCATAATACATCCACACAGGCCCGTAGCGTGCGGGGGGCCGCCCCCCCCTGCGTTTTGTCTGGCCCCCCTGCTTAGTTTCTCTACTTAGTAAAATGTATTACCTCCCCCCCCCACCGCTATTGCCTGGCCCCTGCTGTAGAATGCCTGGCCCCTTCTGTAGAAGTTTCACGCAACGGGGCTGCATCCACCACACATCCACAATACAAATACAATACCACCAGCAAGGAATTGATTTACTTTCGTCGCGTCTAAAAATTGCATTATAAAAAAATATTTTTATAAAAAACAACGTTTTTCTTGCGTACTAAAAAGCAGAAAATAATTTCTGAATAAATTGGTAACATGGTAATAGTAATACACTTTATAAGAGCTTCTGAAATTTAGTAAAACGAAAAAACTTTGGGCGCATGAATCTTATATTATGTGAATGTTTGTATTACAGTATTAGAGTCATCAAATGTTAACAATTAAATCCCAAAAGAATTATTACAGAAGGTTTTCGAAATATCACGATATTGCAGATCATTTATTAGAACTTAGTCTAGATAAGTGCTTTTTTTCAGTGGGAACTCATGGGAGCTGAGTTCCCATACCTTTTTTTTTTTATAGACTATTATAGTATTTTCTGACATAAGTTAAAAAACAGATGTGAAATAAGTTCCCAAACATTTTTTGCTAGAAAAAAAGTACTGGTCTAGATAACAAAATGCATATGAGTATGTAAAATTAATTCTAGTGTTGTATTTATTTTTGGCAATATCGTTTTTAAAGTCAATTCATTCTCTAAAAGGATTTACATGACTTGAATGAGATAAGCCATTTTAACAAAAAAAAATATTTTGTTTTTTTTTTACAAAAAGAAACAATACTAACCTTATGGTACACTTATTAACGTAAACTGTGCAAGAAAGAAGAGAAAAAATCTCAAGGCTAGGAGATCTGTAAGTGAATAAGTCCACAATAGTCTTACTTAGGTAAAACATTTTTTTTTATATATTAATATTTTTTTTATAATAGCACTAAAATAGTTTATATCATAATAATGCCTTATTTCATAAAAATACTTTATATCATAAAAATTATAATAATGCTTTATTTCATAAAAATACTTTATATCATAAAAATATTTCAAAAAGATGGAATTACCTTACACTGAAAAATGAGCCTAACAATATCCTGAACGGAATGTTTTTTGCG
>JAGDYQ010000126.1:2026491-2039716 GCA_021962125.1 Bulinus truncatus
AAAGAAACTCATCAAATGAAATAGTAAGCTTGTGTTCTGAGTTTAATTGAAAGTATCAGAGCTATGCAACAATTGACGGAGTTTTCGGACGATTAAATGACTACAATTTCGAATGTTTTCAATTATGAGTCCTATTTCAGTAACCACAAACCACTTGTAGTTAGATTTAAGAGAAAATAATTTTTTTTTCAAATATAAAGAAACGTCTTTATAATATTTTTTTTTACAGATATATGCATTACACAATTGAATTTATAAACATTTCCAAAATTTACAAATATTTACTGAAAGCTAACAAACGTACTGATACATAACACGAAAATGCGCTAACACGTCCTGTGTCCAGAATGGAACATGCTTAATTGCTTGTAATTATACGCATTAAAATGAGAACAACAAAAAAAACTTATTGATAATAAAAAAGGGGTGTTTTTAATAGTAAAGTTCCCTTAGCCTAGTAGGCCATCGAGGCAGGTGAAGTGTATAAGTTATCTGTTTGTGTAACCAAGGCATATGAAGGGACGGCGTGGTTAGCACAACGCTCAGCAGTCTTTTCTTCTCTGACTAATGTCAGGTACCCATTTAAAGATTGCGGATTGGGGGGGGGGGTCATTACACACATTTTCACCATTAATCTAACCCAGGGGTCGGCAACCTTTTGAGACGGAAGAGCCAAAAGTTATAATTTACAATTTCCTCGGTTTTTAAAGAGCCACTAAAACTGTTGTTTCAATATTATGGTATTTGATTAGGGCGCAATTTGACATCGAAAGAGCAGCATGCGGCTCGCGAGCCGCAGGTTGCCGACCCCTGATCTAACCCGAGACTCTCAGGTCGACAGTCATGCGTTCTACATTAGTCGGCTATATGTACACCACGTTTATGTACATGTACAAATATATATATATATATATATATATATATATATATATATATATATATACACATAATTATTTTAGTCAGAATTAGAGCATTTTTTTCTCATCATTATACTGATTTTATTGAAATAGGTTTGGATCGGATGACGGAATTGAAGGTCCCGGGTTTTAAGCCCAGTGGGTCCCGGGGATTTATCAAAGACTCGATCGTTGTCTTTAAGTCAAATCTGTATTATTTTTATATATTTCGTTTTAATATAATGGACACCAGACATTTGTTGTGAAAAATTTAAAGACGACTGGACAATGTACTAGCCACACAATCCCCACAGAACTACACGAACTATGGTGGTCAGTACATGATTTATATTGACATCTTTATTTATCATCATTTGTGGACGAGAATGATTCTTTACTATTTCAAGGTTAGGCAATGAACACATTGGTATGGGGAGCAAGGGCGCCGAGAGCCAACAAGGGCCCCCAGGGCAGGACATCAATGCGGGCCCCTTAATAAACAATGAGTCGTGAAAAAATTGACATGGTCGGGGCGGCCGGGCCCCCTTACAGATGCGAGCCCTCTGGCAATGACCCCCCCGACCCCCCCCTCTCGGCGTGCCTGTATGGCTATTAGCGGGTTCTATCGTACTATAGGTGTTTTAAATGGCATTTTGACAGCATACGCCCCCTGGTGTCAGTAAGCCAATGAAGCACCCCCCCCCCCCCATCACGCCCTGTCGCCCCATTAGGCCACATTGTGGAGAGTCAACGCTGTCGATGAAATACGTTTAGAGGGGGTCATTCACATATTACGTCATACTTTTTTTTCCTCTCACCCCCCTCCCTTCCCCCACCCCCCGCGTAACGCTTTTCTTTCATACCCTTTCACATTGCGTATCACAACATCAGCTCCTTCCCCTCTACCTCACCCAGTACTAAAAGTGTTGCGTAATAAGTGGTTGACCCTTTACCTAGCAGGTAATCCGTCCTATCGAAATCCACTTCATCCAGGCTTGACTTGTTGTAAACAAACTGACCTTTGCCTTGCTTCTCTCGTAGCCATTCCTTCGGTAGAACACAGTGATACATAATTACGGCGTGTTTGTGTCTATCTCTCTCTCTCTCTGTGAGTGTGTGTGTCTGTGTGTGTGTTTGTTTTACTGCTTGAATAATCACTATTAAACCCTCTCACCATCTCTCTCTTTCTTCCCTACTTTTATCTCTCTCTCTCTCTCCCTCCCCTCCCTCTGAGCCTCTCTCTGTTTTGTCCCCTCTCTCTCTCTTTCCCCCCCACTCTTCTACCCTACCATTTCTCTCTCTCCCTCCCTCTCTCCCCTTCTCTTCCCTCCCTCTCTCCACCTCTCCCCTCTCTCTCCGAGATTTATTGCCCCCCCCATACCTTCCCTCTTACTCTCCCCGTTTTCTTCACTCTCTCTCCCGCCCTCTCTCACCCTCTCTTCCCTCCCTCTCTCTCTGAGATTTATTCCCCCTTCCCTTAATTCCCTCTTACTTTCCCCCTTTCTCCACTCTCTCCCCCTCCCTTTCTCCCCCTCTCATACCTCCCTCTCTCCACCTCCCTCTCTCTCCGAGATTTATTGCCCCCCCCCCTTTACCTTCCCGCTTACTCTCCCCCTTTCTCCACTCTCTCTCTCTCTCTCTCTCTCTCTCTCTGTCCATTCCTCTACCTCCTTCCTTTTCTCCCTCCATCCGTGCATCTCCCTCCCTCTTTCTCCCTCTCCCTCTCTCTTCTTCGCACTCTCTCTGCCCTCCTCCAATCTTACCTCAACCAGATTCACGCCGTCGGTCCTGGATACTTTGGAAACGTTGAACTTGGGATCCGGATCAGGGTCGGAGAAGTTCTCTGGGTAGAAGTATGCCCGGCCCCCTCCCATCAACACCTATGTGGAAAGAAGAAAAAAAAAACTAACCGATGTAATAGCGAGCGCGCTGTTTGCGCTCTAGGCCCCACCCTTGGTAAGGGACCTCTTGTTCCCTTTTTTTAAAAAATATTTGGAGCCCCAAAATGTTCTTGTGCGTTCGGGGCTACAACCAGGGCCACTGACAGGAATTATGGGCCCCAATGGGACAAACTATGACGATGACCCTCTTTTTCTTTCCATTTTCTCAGCGCAATGAGGTCAAATTTGAAATGATGGGGCCCCTCCAAGGCGTGGGGACCATGACATTAGGTCTCCCCCCTTGTAATGGCTGTGTTATATAATCCACGTTAACCCAAATAAGGGGGAAACAAAATTGAATTTGAATTATAATGTCTATACTTCATTGTGTCGCAATGTACAAAAGATGAATTAATACTTTTATAACACTGTCAAGTGTTGATATATATATATATGGAGGCTACGCAATATTTTGTACTGCCACATTGCATTGCCCTAGTTATGACATTGACATACTTAAACTGGGGCAAGGGTTGCTAGGATACATTCACGTGATTATAAATTAATCGGCTGCTGTCATGGGCGTGGTTCAGTTTCGTAAACACACGAACAAACTGCTCAGTGGGCGGGGGGTAAGTGGTTTATAGAATGGTTATAAGCAGAGCCGTCCTTATGTCTTTGGGGTGGGGGGTCGCCTTAAGCAGATAATTCCAATGATTTTTTGAGGGCGTCTTAGGTCATATGTACTTTTCGGAGCCCTCTTAGCACCAGATTTTGGTTGACATTAAGCATTCAAGGAGTCCTTTTGCGGTTGCGTAAAAACTGTCCCGGTTGGAGGATATGGATGAGTGGGGGGGGGGGAAGGAACCGCGCCATGCAGAGTAGGTGGGTTCCCCATGTCCACATAACCTACAGGGGCTCGCTATAGACTGAAAATAAAATTATAATTAGGAAAGTGCGCTATCCGTTCATATGCCTTTGTGCAACATATCACATTTATTCAGGCCAGTTCACATAAGCAATGCAATCAAAGAGAGATAACTAGCTGTATAGAAGAAAAATATGTTCTTAAAACAATATGAGTTACCCTTCCTTTGTTAAGGTTTTATCTTTAACATATTTGCTGCCAAAAAACGACAAGGAATGTACAAAGCAGAACAAAAACAGAACAGTTTTTTTTTCCCTAGAACTAAGTGTCTACCGTAAATGAGATTGCATACTTTGACACCCCCACCCCCCATCCTTTTTTTTTTACAGCCATATTCAAGAATCTAAGTGAAACGATTTTTATCTCTCTTAAATTATATATCCAATACATCCATAACATGCGTCACTTAAAAAAAATAATAATTAATTAAATTTTAGTCTATGTGAGATGTGAAACAGTGGAAGTAAATAAATATTTAAAATGGCCTTCTGTTTAAATCAAAATGACACTAAATTTGACTAAATGACGAGTTATTTTCTTGTCATTTAGCATTCCGCAACCTTTTTTTCTCGTCCCGGATTGGTCAAGGTTTGATCATTTCACCGCGGCCCGCCAGAGAATTGGTGGTGGTGATGGTGGTGGTGGTGTTTGTGTGTGTGTATGTGTGGGAGGGGGTATTTTGATTATTCATATTTTAGATTGCTTTGATTTACTGTGCCGCCCGCAGCCGCTCACCGCCAGGTCAACCTCTCGTCACTGGAGAGTAGCACAGTCCCCCCAGAGAAATAAACAACAGTCAATAAACAACAGTCAATAAACAACAGTTAATAAACAACAGTCAATAAACAACAGTCAATAAACAACAGTCAATAAACAACAGTCAATAAATAACAGCCAATAAACAACAGCCAATAAACAACAGTCAATAAACAACAGCCAATAAACAACAGCCAATAAACAACAGCCAATAAACAACAGCCAATAAACAACAGTCAATAAACAACAGCCAATAAACAACAGCCAATAAACAACAGCCAATAAACAACAGCCAATAAACAACAGCCAATAAACAACAGCCAATAAACAACAGCCAATAAACAACAGTCAATAAACAACAGTCAATAGTATAATGTAACTTGGGGGTGGCCTAGTACCCTTTGATCCACGGACCGGTCCGCGACCCTTGGGGTGGGGGGGGAGGGGGAGGTGTTGAAGACCACTGTTTTAGCACACATGCATAGCAAGCACATACTTACATTGATATCACTGTTGAACTTTATCAGCTGATATGCGATATCCTTACAGTTCTTCTCCGACTCTGGGATTAGTCTACAAAGTCAAAAAAAAAAACAATATCAGAGTAAATTATACTTCTAGATCAGTGTTTCTCAAAGTGTGATACTCGTTCCCCCCTTCCCCCCCTCCCCTCCAAGGGGACACGCGATGAGTTTCTCGAGGGTACACGCTGCGTCTGGATGAGAACTGCACGGCTAAATCGAAAACAATGAAATGTGGGGAAACCATGACCGTAAAAACAATGAAATGTGGGGAAACCATGACCGTAAAAACAATGAAATGTGGGGAAACCATGACCGTAAAAACAATGAAATGTGGGGAAACCATGACCGTAAAAACAATGAAATGTGGGGAAACCATGACCGTAAAAACAATGAAATTAGGGGAAACCATGACCGTAAAAACAATGAAATATGGGGAACAGTGGGGTACATAGCTGTCCAAAGATTGGGAAGCACTGGTCTAGATGTATTATAAAAGAAACATTTAAACAAACAAAAACAACACAAAACGAAGAATGGATGAACCGATTCAATTCAGAATCAAATATACGTTTAAAAAAAAGTTATCACAGAGCAAATATATCCTTAAAAGTGTCGATGCTTTTCTTCTAAGGGCAACACCAATTAGCATTGCCCCGGGGAAGTGGGAGAGAGAGGGGGGTATAACATTTTTAAGACGACTCTAGGGAGTGATACAGTTAGCTTGACAGACGTGGTTTTCAGGTTATAAGGCTCGAACCCAAAGTTATCGCCAGTTAATATGGCCCTACGTGTTTCTCCCCAGTGTCCATTGTGCTCTTGGATACGGTGCAAATGTCTTAAACTTTACCGAGTGGGGGGGGGGTCAAGGACGTTGCGACATAGTCATAAGGACAATGTCATTCACCTACAGGCAGTGCCCCATTCAAATAGATAGGCAAACTAGGTAATAGCCCATTGGGCTCACAACCTTTTAGTGGGCCTGCTTCAAAGTATTCATTGAAATCGAATTCTGTTATGCCGGAGAGGCTCCCGATAGACGGTTTAGTCTAGGGCCCTAATAATGACTGTTTAGTCAAGGGCCCTAATAATGACTGTTTAGTCGAGGGCCCTAATAATGACTGTTTAGTCAAGGGCCCTATTAATGACTGTTTAGTCAAAGGCCCTAATAATGAAAGTTTAGTCGAGGGCCCCAATAATGACTTTTTAGTCAAGGGCCCCAATAATGACAGTTTAGTCAAGGGCCCTAATAATGACTGTTTAGTCGAGGGCCCTAATAATATCTGGAAGTACTCATCCCTCTCTTTTTAGGGCATTCAGACATCTTTGGATGTCTCATTATTGGACCCCAAACATCTCTCCTTGGAGCCCTAAATATACACTGCAAATCGAGCCTCTGAAAATCTCTGACTATGACCCTGGAAAATGTTAAAAAAAAAAAACGGTCCTGCCAACACATAGTAAACTTACTTAAGGACTCTTTCTTCCTTTTCTGTTTAAATAAATAAACAGGCCCCCCGGGGGGGGGGGGAATCACAGCTTTTTTTTCAGGATTTGAATAATGTACATTTACGATTTCTATTCAAACGCTCCATCCCAGTGCAACGACCTCTTCGAGCTAGCTCAAACATTAGCAGGACATGTTTTTTTTACTTACCACAAAAAAAAAAATGGATTTTTTTATTGGTTGCACAGTTTTAAAACATGACTCATTTTTTTTGACACATTGTTTATCAGTAATGTAAATATTTTTCGGAAGTTATTTCCCCTGTCACTAGACATTTGCTTTCAATCCTTTAAAATAATAACGGTGAAATTTTTCTTCTTTAATTGCATGTATATTCGTTCTTACTTTTTACTTCATCACCCGATTCTGGTTGCGTAAGAGATAGTTGTTGTATGTATAAGGCGCTTTTGATACACAATGCAGCAAACTGAGCCAACATCTTCATATTTTAACATACAGTTACACCAGTTTAGCACCAAATTGGAGTTAAGTGTACTGGATCCAGACTGATCTTACTTACTGAAATTCGTAAAGCACAGTTAAACCAGTTTAAAAACCCATTGAGATTTTCAAGTGAAGTAGAGTGGTAGAGTGATCTAAACGATGCATGTTTTTAAGATTCATTTACACCAGTTTAACACATATTGAGTTCTAACGGGTGGAGGTGGATTGGTTTAAGAAAAAAAAAACAAGATTGAATGACGTCATCAAAGCCGTCTAATACGATCATAAAGATAAATATAACATTCCACTCGGTTACGTTGCCCTGGATTTAAGATATCAGCCGTTGCTACACAAGTCTCTCGCCCGACCAGACCCCCCGCCCCCCTTACCCTACCCCCTTTCCTCCACACAGGTCAGGTGTCTGTTTAACTGATAGCTCACCTGTCGGACTCCCAGTCCCTGTGAGGAGTATGGGCGTAGGCGCCTGCAGGTGTAGCGTGAGTGATCCTAGTAGTCGTTACTATACCTGTAGATTTACCTGCGTAAACATACAAATGTAACATAGTATATTTCCTTAAACATAAACGACGAAGTCTATGTCATGGCTCGACTTACCCCCGGGGATGCGGGGATATCCCCGGCACTGAGACCTGTCATCCCCGGCTCTGCTTTTGCTAATATATCCCTACCGCGGGATGAAACCATAGACATTTATCCCCGGCTCTGCTTTTGCTAATATATCCCTGCCGGGGGATGAAACCATAGACATTTTATTTCATCACCGCACTGGTTTTTTCTTAAATCGAGCACTGGTCCCAGTATAAAGAAAGCTGGTAGGGTACTGGCTACTAATATTTGAATTTGTTTGTGCGTACATGCGTATTTCATTTCTAAACAATTGCAGATTACTTCGGTGCATTTAGATGCGGTGTATCGAGCTTAATTTTCACCTTTCCAACCCCCCCCCCTTTTCCCTGCACCCATAATCTTTCGTATGTTTTCACTATACAGAACATCAGTATATAGAATTTCAGTATATAGAACTTCAGTATATAGAGCTTCAGTATATAGAACTTCAGTATATAGAGTTTAAGTATATAGAACATAATAATGTATAACTTCAGTATATAGAACTACTGTATATAGAGTTTCAGAATGTAGAATTTCAGTATATAGACCTTAAGTATATAGAATTTCCGTATATAGAGCTTCAGTATATAGAGCTTTAGAATGTAGAACTTTAGTATATAGAACTTTATTACGTAAAACTAAGTTTGTGATTTCTGCACACCCCTTCCCCTCCCCATCCCCCCCCCGGCTGTCAGTACTCACCCTGCCTTGGCCGCCCGGCGAAGTATGGAGTCGACACTGACATCGGAAGTAGAAGTGCTGCGGTTGCCCTCCTGGGCGGCCGGCTGTGATTCCAAGAACCCCCCTGTTGGTCTTGACCCCGCACAGGAAGGCGGTGGCGGACGCAGCAGAGTCGGTCACTTGTTCGTCAACCGCGTAGGTCTTCAAAGGAAAAAAGAAACCATCACTGGTTTCATTTTAAAAATGATACTAATTTTTATGACACAATCAGGAAACTAGCTAAGGGCTTCCTTCTATAGTCGACAATTTCATGATACAATCAAGAAACTAGCTAAGGGCTTCATTCTATAGAGTCAATGATTTCATGATACAATCAGGCAACGAGCTGATGGTTTCTTCAATTATCACAGAATTTGAAATGAAGCTATGAATCATTATATTCTATGAGTTAGTGCACTATGAATCATTATATATTAGTGCACTATGAATCATTATATATTATAAGTTAGTGCACTATGAATCATTACATACTGTAAGTTAGTGCACTATGAATCATTACATACTGTAAGTTAGTGCACTATGAATCATTACATACTGTAAGCTAGTGCACTATGAATCATTACATACTGTAAGTTAGTGCACTAAAGACGTCTTACATCACGGGTGCACAAGAGCCGCGGTTCTCAAAGGGTGAGAAAGTATGTCCGTCGGTGTCCTTCAAACGAAAGTCCTTCAAATTCTTGTTTTGTTTTAAAAACAAAAATGATAAGTTTCTGCGTACCCCCTGCATAAGCATTCCCGTAACCCCTTGGGATACACGTACCACCGGTTGAGAACTGCGGAACAAGAGCCCCCCACAGGTTTTGAGGCCCAATTGTGTTTTTTTTCCTTTTGTTTTTAAGGTTTTGAAGTGTGGATCTCCAGCCTTGTGCCTGGACTGATGGGCAAAGAATCGGTTAAGATAGCTCACAATAGAGGGCGCGGGGGTTTGCAGCGCAATGGTGTGGGAAATAAAACTGGCCCCCTAAAGGGGAAAAGTGTGGTCTTAGCGGGACCCGAATTTTAAATAATTTGCTGAGAGGGCACCTAGGCAAACTTACCTTTCAGTGCACTGATATCTTCGCATGAATGAATGAATACATGTAAAATCACTCTAAGTGCTTAATATTTTTGTTTCTCGTAGTAAATAAATTCTATTTTTTTTCATTTCATTTACAAGTACTTTGCTGTACCAGACAGAGCCTCTCGTGGCATAGACCCTAGACATGTTTTCTGGCCCGACCCCCCCCCACTCCACCTTCCCTCTTATTATCCGAGACGGACATGACGGAGCATGCATGACCAAAATGGTTCTAACTATTTACCTTAGACGCCCCGGTGTAGGGGAACTCATCGAATGTCAACGAGTATTCCTCCCCCTTCTTGTCCAGCTTTTGTCCTGCCAGTATCCTCCCTGCGGTCACCGTCGCCGGACCCATGCCGTCCCCGATGAACAGAATAATGTTCTTGGCCACGCCCCTGTTTGGTTCTTGAAGTGTCCTCTCTAGCTCACTGTGTGCACCATCCAACCAATAATTTCTAGCTGGTAAATATACATGAAAGAAGAAAAAAAAAAGAAAATTAATAATCAACACATATAGCTAAATATGAAAGTGGCACATTTGGCTAATATAAAACAGAGGAGGATCCAACATATAGAAGCCCCCCCCCCAACTCCTCCCTCCACCCACCAAAAAAAGGTTTGGTGAGGACTCGATACTAATTTTTGATCTCCATTCCTGGGTCCCTTTTAGCATCGGGCCGACATCATCTGGGGGGCCTAAGGCATCTATTGCCCCCACCCACCACCACTCCCCATCTATCGCCGCCACTGATTGGACAGGCTGTTTGTGTTCTTATAAATTGTCAGGAAATTGTCAGGAAATGAGGTCAAAGAGTTTCAAAAAGGAAATAGTCAGTTGATATACAAGTTCGGGGTGGGTATGTGTGTTTTTTGGGGGGAGGGGGGAAAGGAAGGGGGTGATGTGTTTTGGGGGAGGGAGTGTTGGATTGGGGGGGGGGGGCTCGATTTCAAGCTATTACCTATTATTCTTTTCATACATGCGTACAATCATAGGGAAAGTCTAATCACTCTGCTGTACTTACTGAGCTCACGCTGATACGAGTTGTCTTCCACTGCCGCCGCCATGTTGACCCCATTTAAAGCCGCTAACAAAATGCATGTAATCACCAGAAGCATTTCCTTTTATTCAAGAGTGAAAAAACGATTTTTAAAAATTAAAAAAAAGAAAATAGGAAAAAAAAAAACAAATGCTAATTTACTGTTATCTAGGCCGACCTTGGGCCAATTTGACCGATTGCTCCGAATTGGGCCCCGCGCCTGGCAGGGGCCCGACAAATTACATTGATATTAATAGCAATAGTGTACAATTCATCTGTTTCTATAACCTCGGCATATGAAGGGATTGTGTGGTTAGCACAACGCCCAGCCGCCTTTACTTCCCCAACTTAATGTCAGGTACTCATTAAAGCTGGGCGGACTTGAAAGACGACTCTGCACCTGGAAAAATTCCACGGGTCTCACCGAGGTTCGAACCCAAGACTCTCAGGTCGACAGTCGAGTATCTACACCACTCGGCTATCCGTCCCATCCTTCCCAGTACTAAAAAAACATATTACACGAGCTGTCATATCTTTTATTCGTGTGAATCCAAATGAGGGTTATCTAATATCACTTACTGCAATTCTGTTGTAGTCAACTGTCTTTGTATATGTGGTCCGCCGTTCGGTATACATTCAACTCGTGTTGTATTATGTACACTACACCCTTAACCCTCTGTCTCTATATATATGCCTACATCTGTTTAAAAGTTATGCTTGCAACGACTCTATAAGTCATTCGAGTTAAATAGTTAGGGTTTTATTATTCAACCGACAATAGACCCTAGATGTCTTTCTCTCTCTATATATAAATAGTCTTAACTGGCCCCTTGTCAATAATACGTCGACACAATGATTCATTGAGCATTCACAAATTAATACACTGAATTATTTGTGTATGTTAATAGAATGGATTAGTAATGGTCGCATTGGCTGTTTTAAAGGGAAAGAAAAAAAACAGCTTATGATATTGTCTATATTGTCATGCCTTCTTTCTTATCGAGTTCAGGAATCTGTCGATCACGTTGTTTTGTGTGTATACATCTATATATACCGATCCAAAAATAGAAAATGGGGCTTTCCCCCAAAAAAATCTTTTATTGACATTTTTTTTTTGTCTTCTAAAATAAGTTCTCAAGCAAAAAATACAGTAATTAAAAAATAATTCAATTTCTTTAGAAATAATGCAGAAAAGAGAGCTTGATTTTCAATGGTATATCATAATGTGTATAGGAGTTGAACAATGCAGCTGTTGATAACTATAGTGACGTCGGATGAATGAAGAAATCCGGTTGATAAAGTTTATTAAATGTTTGTTTTTTCTTTGAACTGTTTAATTATATCTTATTCACTGAAACATAATATTATATAAATATATACGTAATTACATATAATTATTTGAATATAGCTAAACTGTTCTTACGTGTTTGATAGCCCTTTGCAAAGTTGCAATTGTAAGGGGGGGCGTAGGGAGAGTTACATTTGTGGGGCCCTAGGCAATGTTATATTTGTCGGGGCCCTAGACAATGTTACATTTGTGGGAGCCCTAGACAATGTTACATTGTGGGGGCCCTAGGCAATGTTATATTTGTAGGGACACTAGGCAATATTACATTTGTGGGGTTCTAGACAATGTTACATTTGTGGGGGCCATAGACAATGTTACATTTGTGGGGGCTCTAGACAATGTTACATTTGTGGGGGCCTTAGACAATGTTACATTTGTGGGGGCTCTAGACGATGTTACATTTGTGGGGACCCTAGGCTATGTTATATTTGTGGGGGCTCTAAACAATGTTACATTTGTGGGGACTCTAGGCAATGTTACATTTGTGGGGGCCCTAGGCAATGTTATATTTGTGGGGGTCTCAAATCAAAGCTACCGCCGAGAACGCCACTTCTAAATCTTGGGCGCCATAGTAATATTTAAAAATAAATGGGGGGGGAATCCTATGACCCCCCCCACTATTCCCCCCACCACCACCTGTTAAGTCTTATCGTTCATTGTATATAAACACAAATAACTGTCACAATTGTCATTCTTTACACAGTGACATAAAGTAAAGTTCCCTTAAAGCCCCTGGGGCTCATCGGCTCATAAGAAATACAGAATTCATCCGTTTCAGTAGCCTCATCGGCTCATAAGAAATACAGAATTCATCCGTTTCAGTAGCCTCATCGGCTCATAAGAAATACAGAATTCATCCGTTTCAGTAGCCTCATCGGCTCATAAGAAATACAGAATTCATCCGTTTCAGTAGCCTCATCGGCTCATAAGAAATACAGAATTCATCCGTTTCAGTAGCCTCATCGGCTCATAAGAAATACAGAATTCATCCGTTTCAGTAGCCTCATTGGCTCATAAGAAATACAGAATTCATCCGTTTCAGTAGCCTCGGGAAAATAAAGGGGATTGTCAGGCTCGTACAACGCTCGGCCACCTTTGTTTCCCCCCCCCCCATCCCATTTTAATGCCAGGTACTCCATTTAATATCTGGACATGAAAAACTCCCAAGATTCTGACAGAGGTTCGAACACGAGACCCATCAGGTCGACAGTTGAGCGCCCTACAACACGCAACCACCCGTCGCCCTATGTACTTACATACTCTGAGTAAAAAAAAAGACACTTTGATCTATCCATCTATTTAACACATTTGTATAGATAGACAGACTCCCAAATCTAAACAATTTAGATATGTACAAACGTAAATAGGTTTCATCAAGAATCTGATTTACAGAAAGTAAATTATTCTTGCCGCATACATTGTTTAAGTATTGAAAAAACAAATAGGTCAAGATAATAATTCAAGCACACAAAAA